>JAUBWS010069778.1:0-11632 GCA_032270445.1 Darlingtonia californica
GTTTTTTGAAAAGTAACATTAAAGTTTTTTCTTCATATCTCTTTAACGAATTAACCAAATTTAATGTATGATACATCGAAATTTAAGTTAGACAATTCTCTTTACATTGAAATTAAGTTTATTACTGAAAACCTTTAAGTTTTTCAGAAATATTGCTTCAAAGACTGAAACTTTTTTGTGGCGCACCCGGTAGAATCAGTGTTAATACGCTGAGTCAGATAACTTAACAACAGTATTTAACAAAAGAATCTTTTCCGCTATTCTAAAACATTCACCTTTTTCGAAAGCATTGCATTGATGATATAAGCCAAGTGTCCTCCTTGCATCTCTTTAAAATTCACATCAAGGCTACCATGTTGGTTGATGCATGGTAATCGAGGCAAATCTTGTTCTTTACATTTCCCAGTATGTTTCTTTCCATCTCGTAATTGCATATAAAAACATCGAGCTGCGTTGAACACACGTATCGGCATGGAAGGCTCGAAAATACGGTCGTAACTGAAATTAGAGAGACATGAAGGATCAAAATGAAAAACGGCTCTCGATGAGCGGGAATTCTAGTAAGAATACCCACAGTATTTCCACTCGAACACTTGAAGAAATACGGTGGGTCGCATAGATGCCGTCTGTAGTCAAAAATCCGCTACAATTTCTGATTGGTTTAAAAAATACACTGTGATTGGTTCAGGGGGAAAATCAAGCGACCTTTTTATCGGATGATCATTTTGATTGTTAAGAAATCATTAAGAAAACAATAAGAAAATGTCAGATAGTCTGTGGAGAATGAAACCATGCTAAATTTCTTTTCTTGACTGTGTGAAAAAATTTGCAGGGAAGGCCAGCTAGTGAGACTTCATACGAACCACTATTATGACATTCACTAGATTCGGACCCCTCAGAGCATAACTCATACTAAATGTAATGTAATGTAATCGTAATCGATAGTTTTACGTCATCAATGGCTTCCATCTATTAAGTTTCTTCTGCCCCTCGGACGCACTAGCCGCTTCGGTTTGAAACACCTAAACCTCAACATTAACCACTTTGCGATAGCATGTGAAATTAACAGTGAGAGGTCACTTCACCACAGATGTCCCAATGTCCGGTTTGAACTCACAACCATCGGATCACGAGTCTGACGCCCTAACCACTGAGCCACTGCTCCACATAGCAGTAAACACTTCAAACAACTGGGGTATTTGGAGATTGGGACACTTCCTATTCATTCACTGCTTGTTCCCTTACGTATCCTACTAATCGAGAGCATACTGTATGGTAGTCAACGAAACTTTGGCGATCACGATCCAATTCGGTCCAATTGCTGGATCAATTTGCCAATCAAATACCTTGTTACTTTATTCGTACGAACTATAAACCGTCTTTAGTTTACTTACGTTTGTGCCGAGAGTGTATACGTCATTGTTGTCACGGGCAACGAACGGCTACGTGGAAGATCACAACGTAACCTGCTAACAAGTCGATTCTTCTTAAAGTGATCGAACGCCGCTCGCATTTCGTCCTCACCATATACATCAAAAAGCTGCAAAGGAAACGAGGAAAAATTCTGTCAGAATCAGACAAATTATTTTCTTCATGAAATGAAGTTCTTTCAGCAAATTAATAATAAGTTCATAGCTTTTATGCAGGTCCGCAAGGGCATGAAGCTTACTCTAGGAATGGCGGTGTTTCTGATCAGCCTTTGAATTTTAAAACCTTTTGAAAAATTACTAAAAAATTAAGAAACGCGATAAGGATTGTTTTGTTGATGATCTTCATGCATCCAAAAAATAAACCTATGCCATGTAAACAAACCTTAAATGCAAGGGACGGTTTATACGTTGGAGATCGTTGTGCGATCATTGCATTGTGCATGAGATTTTGTAAGATAGAAATTCGAATTGATTTTTCTGTTCGCTCTGGTACCAACTGTTTCGTGCCTTCTTTCTAAAACACAGAGAAAAAAAACGAAATACTATACGGAAACTTTCCTTTTCTTACCTTTCTTCACCCACTTCTGTGCCGTAAATGTTGCGGTCTATTTCTGGGCCCGGAACCGTTACGGTCGCCCAAGACCGTAAATATTTCGAAAATTACATACCTTATCGGACAAATAAATGTCGGACATAATTTTCGTTGGAGAAAAGTGACGAAATTGTAATTTTTCAAAAACATGGTTTTGAATAAAAATCACACAAATCATAGTTTCTACAACGTTATAAAGCAATAAAAAATTTCGGTGAACAAACATTTTTGTCAGAAATTTCGTCCCTTTTGTGCGACAAATATGTTGCAATCGACATTTAAGTGGTTAACTCTAGTAGATCTTTTAAAAATTACGCCTACTTAGGGAAATTTGAAAAGCTTTTCACGCGAAGATTTAATCACACGAATTTGTCTGAAAATTCGTGAAAATTTGCCCAACTAACATTTTGTCTCTTCTTCAATGTTATGTTGGACGAAAGTCACGTGATTGTCTTGAGATGACGAAAATGAATCTATTTGTCAAAGATTTTCTTGTATTGCTTATAAATATCATAGAGACCATGTGGTTCGCGTCGTTTATATCTTAAAAATGTGTTGAAGATTTCTTCACGTTTCAGCGTTAAAATATTTTTTCCGACTGTTCAATAAGCTATAGAAGGACTAATCCACGGTGATTTTACGCTAACTCGAATTTTTAAGATTCGTAAAGATAAAAGGATCACCAAATAATTTACCTCTTTGTCAGCATATTCGATGATGTAACTCTGATGAACTTCTTCCATTGAATCAGGGAAACCTTCCAAGGTGACAGGTTGATTGAAATGTTTACTATAGATTTCACGTGTAGCATTGAAATAGTGCACTAACATCTCCTTCCAATTCTCCTTCGTACATTTTATGGATCCCATAAATTCCTGGAAAAAAATAAGAAAATACAAGAAAAATACAACTTTAACTAAGAGGATGGTATTTTCGAGATTTAAGGCAAGAAGGCTAAATAAATGTTTGCAAGTTTAAGCTTGTTGACATCGGTCAATTTGGCCAAAACATCTTTCACAATTTAATGATAAAGATAATCATGAACAATTTCCGGAACCTTCCATTTTGCAGTTAATGGAATAAAATAGATTTTGTCGGAAGTCAGAAATCATCCAGAAGCATTTTGTATCAGGTTGTAAAAAATACTTGTAATTTCGCACACGGTAAAAAATCATGCAGTTGGCAGAAATTGAACAAAATGAGTTCTTGAATAAAAAAACCACAAAACCACGAACCCGCCAAAGTTCCTAATTATAAAACAAATGTTTTTTTTAAATCACAAGCCGTGGTCACACCTTATTTTGTTCTAGTTCAGCCATACAAGTTTTATACACGATGAGTGAGTGAGGATATTTCTTGATGTATCGAGCTCTTCGATTAATAGCGTTCCACGTTTTGTCTTTCGATTCAGGAATGTCTTTGTGTAAAATGTCACGAATAGCACGCCATAAGATTTTGGGATGTTCCTTCTCCAGTGGCTGTCCTGAAAGTAGGAAGAAAAACAACATTGGATATGTCATATATCTTTTACAATGATTCATTAGAACTCAACAGAGCCTCTGTGACCATCATCATTCATATTCACTACGGACCGCTTCTTTCTTTAGGTCAGCCGTCGTCGTTTACGAGCCTACGACCCGAGAGTAAGCCATAGTGTAAGCGTCGAGTCATACTTCATTACTAAAGTCAATTGGCGCAACCCGAGTTATTGATGACCCGTTATTGGCCCACTTTTGAAGGCGATATTCATTTACCAGCCTCGGAAGGATAGAGAGTTGAGTTGGGTCAGGGAGCGAGAGGAGAGTAGATGTTACACTCACTTGCTCACCCGACAACATAGTGATAATACCACTGCACCACCTGCCACTAGGATAGTTTTTACAACGCTGCTATTAATGAAAATCGTGTCTTCCTCATAGTAATTTAGACGGCATACTTCACAAAGCCTAGCTAGTGGGTTTTTTAGAAGAAAGCAGTAGTCACTTTTCAGTAGATTTAAGAAAACAAATTCCAACGAACCTTTAGCAGATAAGTTCATAATTGTTCGAACGATATCAGCCAATAAGATATAAGCATCTTCACGATCTGTAAATGATACTCTCAATCCTTTCATTAGTCGCAATGCCTCCCTATCTGTATCATCTAAAGTAGAAAACAAAAAATTGATCAAAAACGAAGTTTCATTTATATTATAGTTTTTCCAATCCCTTATCAAGGGAAACCCTAATTTGTCATCAATCTTAAAGTTTGCTTTTCCACGTTGTACTTTTCCTATAAAGAGCAGAAATTTTTGCTATCATAAATTTCATTTTTGCGATTGAGGAACGAAAAAAATGCACTGAGCGAAATTAATTTTTAACGAAAAGACATCTAATGGAAAAAATGCGGAATTTATTTTTGCGACTTCTATGTTTAATAAATTCTTTAAGTGAATCTTTCCGAACAAATGTCATAAAAATGAGTGATACTGAGGAAGATTGATGTGGAGTAGTTTACTGATATATATTGTATTTTGTATTTAGTATTTTAATATGAAATATTAAAATAATATATAATATTGACTCATCCTAACTGTAATATGCGGATCAAATAATTGCAATTTAAGGCCAAAATCGCAAAATTAAGTTCTGCAATCTTTTACCCCGTGACAATTTATGACCGCAAACATTTATGCCCTTAACGTGAGATTTTCACTGGAAATAACCGTCGAGTCAGCACGAGCTGGGGACCCTCGAAGTTCTAAGTAAAGCGTCTTAACCACTAGGCCAAGAGATGTTTATCATGCGTTTGAGGACCATTTAAATTTTTCCGTAGTAAAGTCTGTAAAAAATGGTTGAAAGGACGAGTCATCTAGAGATATTTGTCACAAATATTCAAACAAATTTACTAAGGAAAACTTTAGACAAACTGTATGATTTCACATACCATGATTCATAGCTTGTTGAACTTTCTTGCTTTTTCTTAACGTTGATTTTCGTTTCATTTCTCGTTGTTTGATCTTTTCTCGTATGTTTTCAAATCGTTTGGCGATGAGTTGATCGAATTTCTTCTTTCGATCCATCTTCATCTTCTTCGTCACAACTACAACACGAATCAATAAGTTTGAGAACGTCCATAGGATGAAGATAGACATATAGCACTTATTTCATTCTTACTGCAAAATAATGGTTTTGTTAAATTGTTACAAAAATACGTTACGTTAGCCAACGGCATTCAAGAATCCAGTTGGTAGCAATAATTTTCTCTCTCTTGCACTTGGTGAGCGAAGTAGATTGGGGAGAGGGGATTTTCCCGACTATGTAGAGTTAATCAAGACAATAGTTTGAAATAGCCGCTGTGAATCTCTAGCAAAGACGTTGAGTTTATCTCAACGTCTTTAACCAAAATTCAACAAATCTAAGTGTGTGTTTATCTGCCAAAACCCGCACAAAAAGGTTTTCCGTAGCAAAGTTTGTTAAATATGCTTGAAAGAACGAGACATCAGAACATATTTGCTCGATTATTCAAAAACATATTGGTTTTTTATAGAAAAGAGTTCGGGAATTAGATAGATAGTATGTAACATAATTTAGTCTAGTTAAAATTTAAAGTCTCGATGACGTAAATGTGCGTCCAAAGTACCGCCAGAAAAAGCCCATTTCATCTGAACGGATGAGAATTGGCCCAAATAAACTCAGCGTTTTAATGAGCTTGTATCTTAGAGATTCTTTTGGTAAAAATTTGATCTTATTTCAGCGTCCAGAAATTCAGATTGCAAGTTGGACAAGTGCTGAAAAAACATGAAGTGAGTTTTGGAGATTTGTAAATAAACGCAAGCTTAAGTCATGGAAGTTTGTGTGTTCAATGTAATTACGTTTTGACTGTATGAGAATCGTATACAACAACATGCGGAAGATACAGTACAACACACTTAGAAATACAAAACACAGCAATTATTCATCAACCTACCAATTTTGTTTGCAAGGGACGTTCTTTTCAGTCCTTTTCCACCTTTCTTCTTTTTGATCAAACTACTCGGTACAACAAACTTTTTCGCCGTGTCTGTTGTTGATGTTGATTGATCGACTGCCGTATCTTTAGGCGATTTGTCATCACCGTCTGTCTCTTTTCTGGAGAAATATGGATTTAGATTAAATGACATGAAGGACAGGGTTTTTGGAAATTAGCAAAAATATGACATGACGGTTTTATTTTGAGAACTATTTGGTTACGAGGGCAGGCCCTTTTTTAGAAGAAAAGTGCGCCCGACTTTCGGACGCTGCCCCTCTTACTATCTAAAACCCTTTAAAACTGGCACCTACGTAGGGGTGCTGCTTGGTTATAAGTGCCCTTTTACTGTTAACGGACGCTGCCTTTATTTTCTAAAATAGGGCCTGGAGGGGTTAAAAACTTTGATGGTAGGGATACCTATTATAAGTAAACATTTTGGACGAGATTTTTGTAAAATTTGTATTATAGTAACGTCAATTTTAACAAAGCTAAAACTAAAAATTATAAAAACTCTTGTTATAATTTGTATTTTTACGTCATAATTCTTCTTTGGAAAGAGCTACATAGTAAAATGATTTACGCTAAAATGTTTGTCAAACTTGAAAAATGAAGAAAATAATGAAGTTTTTCTCGATTTATGATATGATTGTCTGTTTTTGGTAAACAAAAAAATTCAATCTTAGATGATTTCAAATGTTATCTTTAAATTGGTCAAAAATATCCTGATTTTGCCTTTTTGTTAGCCGTTTGTAGTTAGTTTGAAATAGACTTTAGTTACGAAAAATATTTAATGCGCCCAGTGATTTCAGTACTGTTAGATCAACTACAAAAAAAAAGAAAAAAAAAGTTGAATGGGCCGATTTTGAGCCGTTTAGGATATATAGGCTATTGAAGACAGTATTCTACCTTCTTTATCCCGAATATATAAGGAATCAGCACTTCTAGGGTTTCAGGACAGCCTTATGAAATACTGAAATTTGGGGGATAAACCTAATAATTTGTAAAACCACCTAAGGGATTAAACTGCATCAACTTATCAACTCACTTCAATTTCCTTTTTACATTTTTCAAATCAATTGTGCGCCAGTTCTTCACTAGATGAGCGAAGAATATCGAATCCATTCCGCCGGCACCGAGACCATTTCCGAACACATTAGGTTCCATGTTATTGAAATCTTTGCCTTCGTAATATGACTGAAAATCACGGAGGATTGTGAACGAGCGGTAATTTCGTCCAAGTCCCTTGCTCGTGCTTGTCTGGTTAATTCCTGCTTTACCGAGGGCGATGTCCTCTGCGTTCATATCTTCCGCAACTTGAGCAGGAGTTCGCGTAGCCCGGCTTAAACCTTTAACGGAACATAAGTTGTTTTGGTAGCGAAATAATTGGAATTTCAGAGAGGGCTTTTACTTCAACCTTCCTACAACATTTTCATGATAGATTGACGTAGAGCCATAAGTTGCAAATATTCTTTCCATGAAATTGGAAGTAAACGAGAACAATATTTTGAAGT
This sequence comes from Darlingtonia californica, assembly GCA_032270445.1. Taxonomy (NCBI): domain Eukaryota; kingdom Viridiplantae; phylum Streptophyta; class Magnoliopsida; order Ericales; family Sarraceniaceae; genus Darlingtonia; species Darlingtonia californica. The sequence continues at coordinate 7,524 of JAUBWS010069778.1, forward strand.
TAGTAGTATGTACGCAGCGCAAAAATAAGGCCCATCAGCCTTCTAGCCATTTAGGGCTACAAATTTCGACCACAAAAGTTTTGTTCTCAATTTATGAAAATATCTTATTGCGAAAGTATCTGTTCTTAAAGCACCTTACCAAGTGGCGTATTCAAGCAGATGAATTGTAGATCTTCCCAATAATTCTTCAAATCTTTCAACGATCTGAACAAATATTTTGTCTTTGGAAACTCTGTCATGTTCGATGGTAACCGGCTGTGGCAGTAACCCTTCTCGGAAAACCGGGTATCCGTGATGACCGCTTCTTTCCGTAAAAATAACATGATCTAGTGGTGGAATAGACCATTTTTTAAAACTTTAAGGGAAATTCTCACAAGCTTCCTAAGGCAGCGTATGAATTAGACTCAACAAATGCTTTAGAATTGATACTTCGAGTCAGGTCTTTTATGGTCTACCCAATAAACCGATCCGGGATTTTTTGCCCTCTTCTTGATCTATAGGCTAACGTTCAAAGGTAAGTAATTTAGAAGTCTGGAAACTATAAACATCAAACTTCGATTGATAAAAATAGTCACCGTGATTGTTTAATAGTGCGCGTAACAAAGCGACGTGATTGGCTCTTTTTCATGCTGTGGTGGTAATATTATTGTTATGGTAGAAATAGCTACTGCGCATGCTCCGTATTTTACGATTTTGACATACTCGGTTTTGGGCGTTAGCCTATAGACCAAGAGGAGGGCAAAAAGCGGAGGGCAAAGGGCGGAGCGGTATATTTGATAGACTAGGTCTTTTAAGAAACAATACAAACGTCAACAAACGTTATCTCACAGTAGAATTCCTACCCTAACCCTTTCATACCGGGACCACGATGTCAACCCTGCTACCCCTGCTTTCTATAACCCGAAAAGCTATTTTGTCAAAGTTAGGCAAACCCGATATATAAAATGAGTCGTTTTACTTAGGCATGGTATTAAAATAATATATCAAATGAAGAATTTCAGAGCAAGGAAAATTTGATATAAGTTTCAGCCGCCATCAATTTTTCGCAAGAATATTAAACGTTTTTCTTTTTGACATGATCAGGGCCACATAGCCCTTCCACGCAAGAGTTAAGGATTTAAATTACCAGACACTGCGGGTTTCGAGGTTTATTTATTCAGTCCTCATGATGTAAAGCATGTCTTACCTCAGCTCTCATTTTAGGATAGAAATTTGGTGGAACGGCAATTAATCCCATCTGGGAAAGCAAGACAAGTAAATCCACACAATTATCAAGATGTTGTTTGCTAAAAGGCAATTAAAAATTATCATTAGGTGGGTCAGGTTAAAATTTATTCGAGGAAAAATATAGTCACTTTTGAAAAATTATTCACTTTTCCTTGACTAAATTTCAAAATAGTTATTGACATGAGCACCTGACAATAAATTTTTCATTGTCTATGTTATTTTGTAAATAATAAGTAAAAAAAACTACAACATTGCATTTTAAAACTTCCTCACAATGTTTTTTTGTGTAAATAGTGGTAGTAGTTTGAACGTCATTGATCTACCAAAAGGAAATTTTAAAAAATGGTGAAAAGTGTAAGTCGGGTATAAAAAAATCGGGGGAAAATAAAATCGGGGGAAATTTTGGTCAATTTCCCTCGATTTTTTTCCCCGAGTTCAACTCCCTTGCGATGCTGTCAATCATGAAATTCAACAATCACTGTTAATTCTGCATGCTTCCCTGAGATGTTTCCAGGAAAGCAAGACCCTCATTGATAGCAGTTCATGAAGAACTCAAAAGGCTATCCTGGGTAAATAACCAAATCATTCATTCAAACCTGTGTATTATTCAATCTTATGAAACATACTTTGCAGTACTGGCCAATAACTTGTACTTTAACTTTGGAGGGAGATTTGCCATGAGTGTGAACCTCTTTACTGGATCATCAAGGTATTTGATGGCTGTGTTACTCTAAAAACAAACACGAATTGAGTAAGAAGGTTGCAGAGAACTAGTGTCTTACTATACCATTTTCGTAGGTACTAGGCCAGAGTGAAATATTTTTGTTGTGGAGCACTACACCTACCAACAACTCATCTCTCTTAAAAACTTGCTGCACACGTCAGGTAAACGTCACTTTACCATATAAACTTTTCCGCTCATATCGAAGTTGAACCTGAAATCTTCCGAATCTCAAATACTAATCTATCCTTAACGTTAGTCCATAGATTGTTAAGGAAAAAAAATGCCCATCTGAAAAAAATCCTCGTTGGAAAAAGTTCGCAGTGTTGTCATGGACTTTGCATTGACAGATAAGAACCCCGCAAATCATCCAACAGAGAGCGGCCCAAGATCAAAGAAATATATGTCCAAAATAATAGCTAATCTATTTAAAAATACTTGGGAAAAATGCTTCGGAGAAATTGAGTTGAATTGAATTGAGTCAGAGCATTTTTATATTACTCGGTTGCATTCTTTGAAAGCCTTCCAAAAATTATAAAGTTGGTCTCGCTTACCCAGCATTTGATACCAAGTATTCGACAAGTTAGTTCAAGGGGCATCAGGGAAATAATGTCACCAACATTGAACCATCCGTTCCCTTGGGAATATGTCGGTAATCCTTTGACATGTTCCAACCACATCCGTTGACTTTTGATCAAATCCAAATATTCACTGCATTGCTCTATAAGAAATAAACGAATACAGTAACAACTGGAATAAGCGCTAAAATACATAATTTTTTGTCTCAAGGGGAGATCATTTGAGAGTTGTTTTAAACAAAGTCTCAGGACTAAGGGTGTATTTAAATCGTCCATTCTCACCATTTTGGACATTGCGGCCCTTCTCGACATTCTACTTTTGTTAAATCAATTATAACTTGAAGGTTTAGCAAAAGCAAAGTATAAGTTTCAGAGTAAAGTAGATCTTCTTTGGCTTTTGTCAAAACACCAAATTACAGAACAGCGAGCGAAATGGTGGAGAAATTGTTCCGCCTTTGTGCCGTTGGCTTATTCGACGTTTTACACCAGCTGATCTTCTTACAATAACATCATGTTGTGATTTAACGGCAGTATTTGAAAATTTGAGTTTGAAAACATCCCATATATTCTACTAATGCTAATAAGATAGTTGGCAACATTCTTCCCTTCTCAGAAGACCTGCAAGTTTTGATTCACATGTGTTTTTAAGAGGCTTAAGCAGAAAGATCAGAAGTTAAAGAATTGAATGGACCCTAAGTTATATCATAAAGCTAATATTTTGACTCCAGATCCATTCCAATCGAAACTGGCGATTTTTTGATTGATTTATCTCTTAATTGATTTATTGATTAATTGATTGATTGATTGAATTCAACTTACCAAAATCATCAAGATCTTCAGGCTTACCATATACCAGTTGCCATAGAAACATGTGTAACACATGCAAACGTTGAAATCTTCCATAAGTAAAGTATTTGCTGAAATTCTAAAAAGAAAAACACACATAATGAAAAATAATTTAATTCTTCAAATCGCATATTTGTTGCGACAGTAAATCAGTTCAACTCTTTCGTACCGGACGAATGGGGTCTTTCTAAGATAATTAGTCGAAATCAATCAAGTCAAGTTTCTGAGAAATTAATTTGAAAGCGAGATTGCGGAAAGCTGAGGCTAATTCAACACAGGCATGGATAGGAACAAGAAGCCTGATGAGCGACCACCAGGCACCTTTATTCGAAAAGTGCATCTTAAGACGTACGATCTGCTAACCAAGAATCTATGTAACAAAGAAAAACCACTGTATATATAACTAAGTAAGAGACTAGGTGTTGTGAGAATGAAAAAATAATCTACCAAGTGAAAAAACCCATGCGGAGGTGAGGAGTGTTTTCTACCGTATAAAGAGAAAAAGACTCCTCCACAATTTTATTCAAATGGGTACTCTTAATATTAAGAATAGAGCGCATCGGGAGTATTGCACGACAGTTTCTGCACGTTCGTTAAGTTTCTTAAAGTGGACTGTAGATTATTCTGAGGAAGGCCTGGCCTAACACGGCTTTCTTTTTTGGCCTGGCCTAACACGGCTTTCTTTTTTGGAATACACCTTTTCCGAGATTAATTTCAGTGTTATTGGACAAAACAAT
>JAUBWS010069789.1:0-14024 GCA_032270445.1 Darlingtonia californica
ATATTTTAGAGATTATGAAATATTTTTTGTCATACCTATCTGTCAAAAAGGTGACATTGCTTGAAATGACGTTTTTTATTTTATTTTAATGTTAGCAATATGTTCCGAAATAAAAGTTGAGAAAAGTCTCAAAAAATCAAAGAAAAAAAATTATTATTTCAGGAGTTATCAAAAAAAAACTGGAGGTGGGGGGATGAAAATATCCCCCCCCCCCCCAGTCTGAATAGGGTTAACCCTATCCCAGTTGAGCATTTTCATGTACGATAAACGGTTGAGGTTTAAATCTTATCCAATTTGTATGAAAATTGGCACAGATATAGAATATCATGTGACATTTTAGAATATTATAAAAATTTTGAAAAAAATAAACAAAACTGCTGACATCAGTTTTTTATTTTTAATAACTTTTTGCAGAAGAGATATCATTGTTCTGTTTTTTGTTTAGAATTATTAAAACAATGGAGTTTATTTTCAATTTTAAAGAAAGCACCAAAATGTTCATAAATATGTTTACAGAGCGCGCAGAAATGACCAAAATTCAGGAAAATGCCCATGTGGCGGAACCTGCAATAAAATATATCTTTTTAATAAAGGTTGTATAGATAGATTACCAAATAACTGAAAAGATGTGCTTCTTTTTCCTGTCTTGGCTTTACTCTGTACGTCTCATTGATAAAGTCGTATCTCAGCCGATATGCAAAATCTGGATGATCGACTGAAAATCGATTTGTTTCAATACATTTATCGAACACAAATTTCGCAACGTCTGAAATAATCAAAAATTAAGTTGTAAAATCCAGAGATGATGCATCATAAAATGAATCGTGTAACAAACATTTAAACACGCGGATGTACAGTGATTTAGTGTCAAAATGGTTTAAACTCAGATACAGTGAATGGATATTTCATTCGTAAGAGTGGCAAAATCGCAGGAATTGCAGTAAAGGAATCTGTGTTAAAGTAATGAAGACGTGAGTATAGTGAAAGTAGCTGTGTAAAGTGATAAAGATGTGGGTAATAGAATAGATTTATAATTGAGATAATTCATAAGTGGTAAAAACTTTGGTAAAGTAAAGAGTCTCTGTGGTACCTGGCATAAAACAAGTTAACTTTCGAATGGGAGTTTTTACTTCGTCTTCGTCTAATTTTTTATTACGTAATGCAATTGTTACTTCGTCTTCGTCTTCGTCTACTGTTTCTTTACATATTGCAATTAACCAATCTCTATGACTTAAAATTTCCATAGCTGCTTCCCTAAGAACAAGTGAAATATTCTCTTTATTAGTCTTTTGGTAATCTTAAGACATTGTTTTATCAAAATGTTGAATTCTCGTATTTTGCAACATTCTCAGTGGCTTTTCAATCAACAACTTTGTATAACTGCTAAGATCAGGACAGGTATATTGAAAGGCACCTTTTCATATTCCTGGCTGGTACAAACCTTATCGAAAAATAATTTGCCAGCAGGTTTAATAATTTTCATACTCATTCATAAAATCAATCGCTAGATCCAAAACATTCCTTCCACTAGAATCAGTTTCCCTCAGATCGCAATAATCCAACAAATATTTGATCACTTCACAGTGTCCAGCAATACATGCATATTGTAATGGACCAAATTCTGCGTCCCTTGACGGTTTCGTGTTTCCTCCTAGAAAAGAAATGAAGATAGAGGACGTGAATGTAGATTATCCTAAGCACTAAAATTCGATGATGATTGTTTCAACTTGGATGTGAAATTCTTTTGTTAGAAAATTTTTTTGACGTTGATAATGACGATCGACGATGATTGTCTCAACGACCATGTGAAATTGTACTTTTAGATACGTTTCTATCGACTTTGAAATAATGCCTGTGCCCGTTGGATAAGTATTCTGAGTGGAATTTTCATACCACATTGAGAATGGATTTCTCGAAATTTCAGGATGAAAATGTGACAAAACACCCATCTATAAGAAAGCAATATTTTGACCTGTGAAGAACAAGTAGTTTCGAAAACTGGATATGCAATCTAATTTATCGGGAAAAGTTTAGAACTAGCGGACTTTATACTTTTAGAAAATTTTAGAACTAGCGGACTTTTATACGGATATATCTTCAGCATTACATGCATATTCTACACTACATCTTCTACACCTATACAGAGGTGTAGCAAACTTTCAGGAAAAGAGTGACAAGTTGTTAAAATGTCATTATTATTGTCAATATTTAAGAGATGATGTTTTTTGAACTGCAAACTACTCTTCCCCTGAAAGTTTGCAACCACTCTGTATCCGCGCCTGATCTTAGTCAGCTTGAAGTAGGTGCCACTTTTGTATGGCTAAACTTTATCCACAATGTGTTCAAGAAAAAAATCCATGAAAAAGCCATTTCAAAAAGTATCTATGAAATGTTTACAAAAACTGACTTTGTAAAGATTATGTGTCATGTCCTTAATGGTAAAAATATAATTTAGTTTCTTTTTTCTTGACTAACGACTTTGTTGTTATAGCAGAAGTGTAAAAAATAATTCCGTAAATTGTTTAATATTTCATTATTAATGTTTTGTATTCCCAAAGAAATACACATTGTCATTACTTTAGAATTATTCAGTGTGACATACATGATAAATGCTAGAGACACAATTTCACTTGATATAAACGCATATGCATATTTTTTGAAATGTTTTTTATTTAAAGTTTTTCTGGGACACACTGGACAAAGGTATTGACTTTAAATCAGTCATTGCATTTGTCGAATCTTACCACCACATAGCAACACTTTGACAGCTCTAATATGACCATTCTTAGCTGCTATCTCCATCGGCGTCAATTCTTGACCATTTTTATCATTCACTGATGCACCGCTTTTTAGCAGATATTTGATGACGTCAGCCTTTCCATTTTCAGCAGCACAATGGATAGGTGTGTTTCCATCGCTGTCATTATCATTGATGGTGGATGAATTAATGTCAATAATTTTGTCAACCACACTAAAATGGGAGACAGACAATCTACTCAATCAAGTGGTCAACCTAGTACACTTTTAGACATCTGTAACCATCACTAAGTATTTAAAGTCCTGAGTTTGAATCTTTTGCGAGGCATTCAGTAGTACAATTTGCCAGTCACTTTTAATTCTACATGGTGCATTGAGATGTTTCCTGGAAGGCAGGATTTTCATTGTAACAGTAAGTGGGAACTGAAAAGAAAGTCTGATCTTTTTCCGAGCCTTTGACAAAAAAAAAATCAAAGAATAGAGACATTATTTTACCGTATTGTAAGATCTGCTGCTTAGAAAGATTCTTATTAATTATTTACAATCTTGTACGTAATTACAAATTTGTCAACCTCTATCGTAATCAAAGGCTCTATTCTTTTTATCTTATAAAATATGTAAGCCTATTCCCATGCTATTTTTTACGATATTGTTATCTTCATTTAACTTCTTGCTAGCAGATTTTATTGCATCGAAGATCTTGGGACTGTACATGAATGTTAAAAATATATATTGTTTGTCTCTTTTGAGCCCTATTTTTATTTCACGACCTACTCTGTTTAACGCCAAACAACCTTATCCCCTAATAACTTACTTAACTTCATATCACAGACAACTCGGCGATGGAGATCTACTTACTCATTTTGTCCGTAATATGCAGCTAGATGTAGTGGTGTTTTTTTCATATTGTTTCTACTTTTGACATCAGCACCCTTCTCCATAAGAACAACTGCAATGTCTTCAAACCCTTCCCTACAGGCGATATGCAATGCTGTATTACCGGCTGAATCTTTCATTCTGATGATTTCAATACATTGGTCTGATGTTAACAGCATCTTCAAAAGCAAAGAACGAGAAATCGAATTACTGTAAAGAAAGGCTAATTCTTTAGTAACTTTTCACCACGAAGCCACGTTTTGTTGTTGTTTCCATACTTCAGGTAAAGAAGATCTAATGTTACCTTGACTGCTCCAACATTGTTCTCTGTAGTAGCTACGTGAAGGGCGGTACAATCTTCTCTGTCCGTGAGCATAATATCTGCGTTATGCTTCATTATACTTTGAATCGTTCTTACATTACTTGAGCTGCTTGCTGCTAGCATGACAGGCGTCACGTGATTCCCATCAGGATTGTTCACCTCAGCACCTCTAAAAACAATGTGATTTTAATGGTTAGTCATGTAAGGATGTGTCATTTGATTGGTTAGTTGAGGAGGAACGAGTGATTTGATTAGTTAATGATGAAAGAAAGGAGCAATTTGATTTTTTAGTCACGAAGTAGCTGTATGATTATTGGTAGACATCTTCGGTTACATTGATTGGGATTTAATTTGCGATAAAACTCCTTATCACAGCGTATACGGGCAGATAAAATTGCCTATAAAAATAAAATTTGTATTGTAAAAGTCTAACGTTGGAAAACGTCTGGAAGGGTTTTGAATGATTTAACAGATGCAGGTTGGTAAGATAATCGCCAAAAAAGTCTAATAGAGCTCAGAGAATAGCGTTTTCACAATTGTAGGGAACTTTTGTTAGAACTCAAATAAATGTATATTTGATAAATCGAATAATCAAAGAAGTTGTGAATCTTGTTCGGCGAGTCCATTCTTGGAAAATTCAATCCGACTTCATTACTTTGTGTGGTCGTGCGAAAGAAACAGCTTTGAGTTGTGATAAAACATAACAATTTACATAACTTCAAACTCGTCTATCATCAGAAAGAGCAAAAAAATAATGTCCCTTTGCAAATTACATATTATTCTGTGTCATTTCGGCAACAATAAAAACATTGAATCTATGCTTTGTCATTTATATTCAAGGATTCTTGTGTTGCATTTGTTGTGTTAACTTTTCACATGCGGTTATTACTGTTAAAAAAGTGATTGACATCGGAGTTTATAGAGACAAACTGTTTGGAACCTATTGTTTGAACTTATTCAGAGATTTTTGCACTGTCACACTCGATAAATTCTTTTGAAATCCTTTGTTATATGCAGTTGATTCCCAAGGGTTCAACTTTTTAAAGAAAAAGATATACATTAAGAAATTCAATAAGCGAAAGTGCAAATACGTCATGGTTCATTGTTTGTCAAGTTCGTAATGAGCAATAAAACTTTCGACTGATGTTCACCGCTAATTTGGTTGTTTGAAATGCCGCTTTCCAGACCATCTTGTGTAAAGACTATGGTGACATTCATATGACGAGAGGAAAGCCAAGTTGCACAAATAGTTCAAGATGTGATGTGGCTAAACATTTTTACTTCAAGTTTCAAGATTTCACACTGTAAGGTTGTTCTTAATGTGGTCAGTTCTTTCGTTTATTTCTTCAAAAATTTCTTGTAGATTTTTTTTCTTAACCCTATTGTACCCGAGCTGTTTGTCTTTCGAATAAACAATGGTTGCCATGGATATTTGATGACGTCATCGCGAATGTCAATTTTTGAAAAATAGATACCTTTCTTTACAGTGCTATATCTTGTAAAAAAATAGCTTTTCAGATTTTAAACAATTTAAGTCCTGAGGCACTACCAGGCGCCAAAACCGCCACGGAGTGGTCCCGCTGCCATTTTGAAATGATGACGTAATAAAAAGTTTTTTTACATTTGGTATGATTTTTTAATGAATCAAATAATCTGTGAAAGTTTCAAGTTAATATCATTATCAAAAGTTATTAGCAGTTGAACTTCTGACCATTTTGTATTGGATATTCGTAAATTGACACCTCGTGTTACATAACTATGCATAATTAATGAGACATTTGAGACAATTACTAGAAAATCAAATTTTTAGAAAATGTGTTTAATAAGAGAAATATAAGGAATTTATCGGTTCAAAATTTTACCATGAATACTGAGGAAGGCTAGGCGCGCGTGTGATCGACTTACGGCCGACCTGACCTGATTACCTATTTACTTCAAATTCGTACCCTGTACGGAGCGGAAAGTGCTTCTGTTAGTTGCTTTAATTAATGCGCGGCGTGGTTATAAAATACCGGTTGAAAAATCTATGATAGACCAGAAAATTTTAACCTAAACAGTGGAGGGTTTTTAAGACACATGGTTCTTAAAAATTCAATGATTCTTTATTTGCAGCAAAAGTTTAGAAAATAGTAAAAATTGATAAAGAAGTTACGTTTACTACTTTATAGCCTTTAGAGTAATGAAAGAGGAAAAGGAAAGGGAGAGTAATACTCAAACGTTGAAAAAAAGTTAAAAGAAGACTTGACAATAAAGGTAAATACTTACACCGCGAGCAATTTTGTCACCACTGTAAGTTTTCCAAGTCTTGCTGCTTTATGCAAAGGAGTTTGACCAACCTTATTTTTCTTGTCAATAAAGTCGACATCAATGTATTTTAGTAACAACTCCATCATCTCGAGATTTCCAGAAACTGCAGCAATATGAAGAACAGTATCGTCATCCTCCAATGGGCTATGCACGTCGCATCCACGTTCTAGCAAATTCTTCGTCATGTTCAAATGCGAGCCTAGAACAGCCAGGTGGAGAAGGCTATTTCCATTAATGTTTTTTTCTTCAAGCACGCTGGCTATTTTACCAGATCCAAATGTTTTTTCCACCAGATCTAATAAGTAGTTCAGTAGCTGAAATTGAAAGTGACGAATTTGTTAAACTGCAGATTCAGTATTCATATAGCACCGACTCATATCCAAATAGGTATTTGCTTTATTAGTCTCATGTTCATTTTAACTCATTAGTCAGCAACTTTACTTTATATTTTACCATGAGATTTTAGCTTTTGGAAATTGAGCTTCAGCTTTTTTTATATATAATTGTTCATATAAAACTTAACTTTATCTATTTTTTTCTGAGGTTTAAGAACCAACCTTTCAGGTTGAAGAAAACTGAACATTTTGGAAAAAAGTTATTCATAAAAGATTTTCTCGCTTTGGTAGACATTACACAGTCTTGGAAACAAGCCATATTTATGATTTCTATGATGATAGTCTACCTACCATATCTCATCATCATTATGTCTGGCAGTGGTCGGGAATCCAACACGAGACATTGTGGTGCTATGCCGTGATCGAAACTTTTACACTACGTCTTCGGCTTAATGATGGTGAAGTATGGCGGTAGACTTTTTTATCCAGATGGTGATATTAGTGAATCAGGTTGTGACTCATCTGCTCAATGAGCTACACTAAGCGATTTTTACTTAGAATTGTACCTAATTTAAAGTCTGAAACTGTTTAATTCTAGATATGAGCATTTAAAACTAATAGATTCACCATACCTGAAAGGGCCAAGCCTAAAGCCGTATAGACCATTTTCTAAAAGGACAAGCTTTCTATGAGTTAACAAGACACTAAAGAGGTCATAAAAATTCATGTTTACTCAAGAAAGCCTCCATGCAAAGACTGTTTCAGTATGGGACCTTCTTCGTGTAGTCAGGCAAGCCCTTTGTATCATGCCTACCGCTAGCGTCAGATGCAACCTGATTTATTGTGTTAACTTATTCACGGTATTTAATAACATATCACTAGAGTAGCACGCTGAGGTTATTCCATAAATTACAAGAAATAACATAAAATTAAAATGTGCATATGCTAAAATCTTGAAAAATTAAATGAGAAACTCTATTGCCTTTTACTTACCTGTTAAGATGACTAAAGCTTTATTTGTTATCAATTTATGCAGCCAATAAGACTCTGATGTCTATAACTGAACTTGATAATTACGTTGATGATGAACATTAACGTTGATACACAATAAATAAGTGGTTGCACATAAACTTGAAGCTTTTTTTAAACAGAGAAATATTTATTTTCGTAAAGTTGAACAGTGAAAATTATGTCTCCAAAATTATTCCAACTTTTTTGCCTATCATGTGTGAACAGTCCTACACTGAACTGTACTAATTAGGAGTTGTTCCCAACGCTCGCACTAATTATAGCTCGTAGCTAGCACTAGAAGCATGCTTGCACGTAAGGCTTGCCTGGCAATTCTTTGTAAGAATATGCAGGAACTAATTACAGTAGTGGTTGGTGATTTTTACTACCCAAATTGTGTCAAAGAAAGGTCTTTTTTGCTCTTTCAGAAGGTTGATAAAGGCAAAACTTTCTAAGCCTGTGTAGTATTTTAGCCCAAACTGGATGTACATCGACGGGATTACGTACCTCAGGCATAAATAAAATCTCACCTTCGCATGTCCTTGTGAGCATGCTATATGGAAGCAATTGAACTTAGCTTTGTTTTTTTCTAACAGACAATTTTTCAAGCCATCATTTTTAACCAACATATCAACTACTTCCATCGACCCTGAATTGCATGCACAGTGAAGTGCAGTGTTTTCGAAATAATCATATACCTAAAAAATTATTTGAATTCGTTTTTCCATACATTGGATTTTATGGTATACTTATTAACATTGGAGTAACCATATGTATTTATATATATATAATTAATAAATAATAGTTATGTAGAGAAGTGTTGAACAAGAGAAGCCATTTGAGAGAAAAGTAGTCTTTCGTCGAGGTCAGAAAGAAGCGTATTATTTATTTGATTTGGCGCTCTGGGCTTCATCAAAAAAAATATTTTTACGTACTTTTATGTTAATGCCCTGAGTAATTATCAATTTTTCAACGACATAAATATTTCCTTTTGAGCATGCGTAGTGCAAAAGTGTTGAACATTTATTATCACAGGCATTGATATTTGCATCTCTTGAAAGAAGGAACTGCAGAATGGATGCATTTGCTAAAATGATCAAAAAATGCATTTATTAGATTTCGCGTAACGAAAATGTTACGACAGTTATTTCAATGTTTGTGCATCAGACATCCAAAATTCGGCTATGCGCTCGCTTTCCTCATTTATTCTATAACTTAATTACAGAATAAATATCATATTGTCCGTGTCGTGAAGCTTTCTGTGAATTAATAGTCTACTTTTAATCGGACTTGGCGGTTCTCCACCTGTCAATATGACTAACTAGCAGAAAGGACTAAAGAAAGTAGTCCGAAATATGGCAAGTTGGATTTGAGAGAGCCTGCTATAATTCCTTTGTGTGTCTATTTTAGGAGGCAGTACTCTCGTTGATAACAATTCAAATATAATCTATAAAAACTACGTTAGCTAAAACATTTGAGGGAAACTGATACAGATAATAATAATGAGAGCACTTACATCCACGTGTAAAAAATGTGACACAATGGATGGGCAATATCTCGTCCTTTCCCATGGCATTGACATCTAAAAATAAGTTCATGTGTTTACAAACGGTCGTTTTTCATGATGAGAGAAATAAACTAAACAACTTCTTTATAACGATTCACAGTAGTTTTGAGCAAGATCCAAAATTTAAAATTCCTGAAACATAAAGGTTAAAATCACAATATAGTATACCTGCTCCATATTCAACAAGCAGTTTGACGACTTCCAAGTGATTATGCTTGACAGCATAGTGAAGGGCAGTCAGGCCATGGTTGTCTATGCGTGCAAATACCTTTCTACGTCTTGATCGATAAACCTGAGATATCTGCGTAAGTTCTTTTTTCACTTCATTAAAATTTCCAATCTGGCAAATCTAAAATTTATCATTCAATACGACTTTCATGAGATTATTCAAGATGTCACACTAATTCTACCTTGACAACAAACTTTCCAATTCAATATTAAAAATAATCTGCTCTTTATATTATTTCGTCGGTTGACATTATTTAATTTGATTGGAAACGAGACGGGACGTGTTGATAGGCAAAAGATATTGATTTTAAACTTTGACAATAGTCGTATATCGTCGAAAAAAATATCTGCTGGTGTCATAAATTTTTAATATGACGTCGTATTTTCAATATGGCACGCCAAAATCAAAACATATAAGTTTGATGTTTCTGGTGCGATATAAATGTTCAGGATTTGATATTTTCTCAATATTGATAAGTTATTTATGAAAGCTTGTCTTTGTAGCTTTTTGAATATAAAAACAGATTTAAAAAAGCTCTTTTCCCTCGAAAGATATGGTAATTTTAACCCTATTCAGACTGGGGGGGGGGGGGGGGATATTTTCCTCAAGTATTTTTTTGATAACTCCTTAAGTAATAACCTTTTTTCTTTGATTTTTTGAGACTTACCCCAACTTTTATTTTGGAACATATTGCTAAAATTTAAATAAAAAGTTCATTTCAAGCAACGTCACCTTTTTGATATAATTGCATGACAAAAAATATCTAATTTGTTATGCATGAAAAATTATGTGTCATTTATTTTTTGGTATACATTTGGCATTTTTTTACTTTTTACTCATATTCTGCATGATGAAAATATTCCAAAATTATCAAATTATATTTTCCCTTATATTATTGAAAATAGGTTTCTATAATTTTTGCAAAAAACAAAAGATTTTGATCACTAAGCATTCATGACAATTATTTCACTTTTGTCATCATCTAATTAATTATTCATGACGTTTTGTGTCAAAATTTTGATTTTTTATTGAAATTTTGATACTTACAATAAGAAAGAAAGAAAAAAAAATTATAATGTATAAAGTATTGCTAACGCCCATCACAAATGACATCAGTAAAAATGATTAAAATGCTGACGTCATCGTCAAAAATTACGTCATCAATTCAAAATTATGTATGTGCCAGTAATTTGTCATATGTAACATCCATAAAAAATTTCAGAGTCATTTGACCACAGGATGAAAATATCTCTCGCCCCCAGTTCTGAGGAGTCCTCAAATAAGCCCATATTGAATAGAATTAAGCAAGTATATGTATTACTTCTGTATGTTTTCTACAACATGATGTAATCAAGTAACCATAGCAGCCACTATTTTTGAGCACGATTTTCTTATTACTCCTTATTGATGACTAACTTCATACTAAGTTTCAAGTTTATATCATTATGCTATCCCAAGATATGGCCCCCCCCCCCCCCCTCCAGTAATGGCACTGTTTAAAAAGCTTTGTACAGGAAGGGTTAAAATAACTGATGCTGTGACTTTCTGATCCTTTCCTGGTTGCTAATGAATTTAATTCCTATTTTCCTTTTGTTGCTAATACTAATACCAGGTGACCCAAAATAAATATACAAATTGATATGGTATTTTATCAAAATTAAGCAAATTTACTTTCATGTAAAAGATAAAAAGCTAATTTAAATTTTTATATATCACTTATTTATATTGGATGAATACTCGCTGAGTTATAACGTTTTAGATTTGAAATACACTTTTTAAAATACAAAAAAAGACGACTAAAACAAGCTATTAAATTGAACAGGTTATGAAATATATATTTTAGTACTTAAATTATAAAACAAAGAACAAGGGAATTAAAAATCAAAACAAAATTTATTATCAAAGTACAGTAAGTGAGTTTTTTTGATCTCAAAAAGAATAAAACATTTTGGATACACAAATAATAAAAAGAGCCTTTGATGGCATGATATCTTCGTTTCAAGACGAATATTTAGTAATTAGGACAAGCAATTCCTAATAAAGGTAAAAGATGATCACAAATTTCTTACTTTAAAATTTTCTTTTCTCTATCCCCAAATAATAAAGACCAAGAGAAAAAGAAACAACACCTTATAAAAAAGGTGTGACCTTTGACCAGATGACTCAGATATAGAAAAAGTTATGACGTCATCATATATGACGTAATTACAAAATTTCAACAATTGTTTGCATATTCTAAATTTTTTTTATGTAGCCCAAATTTGAAGCTCATATCTTTAATAGTTGGAAAATTATTTAGCCTATTTACAAGGCTTTGAAGATTTTGATGGTGCAATTTTAAAATATGACCATAAATATTGAAGTAGGCCAGGTGTGATCATGAAATTTACACAGTAGTCTTTCATAATTTTATCCAACTTCACAAAGCTTTGTCAATTTTTCGTGAAGTTATTAGATGAAATCCGGTGCCCTGGTCGATCCCCCCAATCGTTATAGGGTTAAAGTTTCGGGACCTAGCAGTATTTCAACAAAAATCCAAAGGTGATTTGTCAAGTAATTTCTAGTATTCTGTCCAAAATACTGTTAACTTAAAAAGGGTTCTCTAGAACCGTCTAATTACCACCCCTTTTTTATCAAATATCGAAAAGATATTTGAGAACTCATGTATTCACGTGTTTATTCTTTCCTCAAACGTCATAGTGTCATGTATTCTAGAAAATACGGTTTTCGACCTATTCGACTTCAAAAGATAGTATAATTGAACGAATTAAGCAGCATTATGATAAGGGCCAAGTAGCTGTTTGGGTTTTTGTCGATTTTCGAAAAGCTTTTGATACTATGGACCATGAAATCTTGTGTCACAATGAGCTATCACCATCATGGTATAAGAGACCTAGCAAACCAATGGTTAAATTGTATCTGTCAGCCCGTCGACAATATATTACTGTTGCCAATGTAGAATTTAGAACTCATCAGCCACGGTGTCCCCCAAGACTTTGTCCTAGGGCCTCTGTTGTTCTTGATATTAATGATTTCCATTTTGCAGATAGTCAAAGATAGTCATTCTATTAAATACCTAGGTGTTTATATTGATTAACTTCTTACTAAAAATTCTCATGTGTCGGAGTTATCAGTTAAACATTGGAGAGCCAACGGTGCATTTTAAGATTCGTTAATATGTTCTCTCTGAACTTTTTCTCAGCTTTTGTCATTCTGTTTTTGTGTCGCATCTAAGATATGTCAGATTTAGGCTTTGCATAATTCGATCTATTCTAATCAGATTCTAATTCTTTAAAAATTTGCTTTAAAAGTCTGCTGATATAAAAATCTGTCTCTTCTTTTAGTTCACCTTCATCTTCTATCTCTTGGAGATACAAAGTTCTTAATTTTTTACGATCAAGCTAATGTTCTGAACTTTCTTTTTCATCCATCAATATATGAACTTATATTTGAAATTTACTCTACTTTCAGTTTTAAAAAGATTGGTCATATTTATTCCACTCGTAGTTATTGCTCTTACTGCCCGGAGTGAATAATACCATCTATGGAGACTACTTGCTTTGTAAACAGGCAGTTTCCCAATGGAATTCTATTCAATATCTTTTGAAAGTAAGCTCTCTGATTTATTGCGAAACCGCTTAAAAAGATCGTCATCTTGCATTCTTTGAGTGATAATTGGGAACTTCTTTTTCTTTTTTTATTGTAGTGCTTTTATTTCTTTCTTTAGTTTGTTTTATACCTTGTCTATTTTTTTTTCCCAAACAAAGATTACTTTTCTTTTTTTTCTTTCTACGCACCCGATTACAGCTGAAGTTTTTTCAAAAATATCTGTTGATTGGTTTCTATTAATGACTACAGAATGTCCCAAAAAATGTAGTCTCTCGTAAAAAATGTCATTAGCAATAGCACAGAAAACTTTTAGTTTCTCCCTTGTTTTGAGATGCAGTCTTTTGATGAAAACTCGTGACATTTTCTACAATAGTCTAAGTTTTTCGAGACTACCAATCTACAGTGTGTATCAAAATGTTGGAAACGCAAAATATAAACTCCAATTTTTCAGTTTATATTAGCCATTTTTTGTTAAATATAGTATATTATGTATATTTTTATATCAGCAGAAAGCTCTTAAGACAATCTTTAAAGTGATGCAGCTTTCATGAAAATTGAAAAAGGGAGAACGGGAGTTATAAAGCATAATGTTCTCTAAAATTCTTGTAGAAATAATGGTCATTTAAGAAGACACACAAAAGAAGAAATTTACATAAAAAACAAAATTCAATCTTTCTGTCACAAAAAGAGTCATTAACAAATTTACTATCAATCCCCGCTTCCCAGAAGAGTCAAAACAAATAGCGTAAAGATTTGACAGATGGCAAAAGTCATTGAAAATTGATTTTGATGAGCATTAAAATTTGTATTATCATTTTTATTATGATCATGAGTATTTTATAAGGATACATTTACTTTTCAAATAAAAATCTGCTATCAATATAAAAGTTAAAACGAACTTATTCAGGAAATATTCAGATTTCTTTTTCTCGATACGGTCATTAAGTTCTAACCCTATTCGGGGGTGGGGGGGGGGGGGGGGGCTCAAAACTTTTTATAAATTTTAAAAGAAAA
>JAUBWS010069800.1:0-14020 GCA_032270445.1 Darlingtonia californica
TTGCCTGACCACAAGCTCCTGGTTAAAAGCCCATCACCTTAATTTTTTCGTTTTTAGTTTCCAATCAGTCCGATAATAATCCGATAATGTCCAATAATCCGGCTGTTGGCATAGTGATTAGAGTGTTCGCCAACGGTACGGGAGACCCGGGTTCAACCCCAGGTCGAGTCATACCAAAGACTCAAAAATGGTACTTGATGCCTCCTTGCTAAACACTCGGCAATAATATAAGGTTAGGATCAAGGGTAAGTGGAGCAATCCAGGGAAAGGAGTAGCGCCCTCTCCTACACCTCGGTGTAGTAGCTAATGAAAAGGGAGCCTCCGGGTCGCCCTTGACTGTGGTCGGCCGACTACTACTAGTTTCAAATCAGGTGGTTGATGATGTTTCTTACTCATAGATTATATATGTATTATAACTTTTAGTTTGGGTTCGATCCTTGTCAACGGCTATGGTGTAGCTCAACAAGCCGTAGATGTATCACCCAAAGAAGTCCCGCTTTGGATGGTACTGTGTGCGGAAAAAACAGAGTAAGTTTGACAATTTATAGTAGCATTTAGCACCAGCGAACCGAAATCAAGCCAATGAAAACGTTTATTCAATATGGTTGGATAAGATATCATTTTGATTCACCCACCCACCCACCAAAACCATTTTATAGGCAATTGCTTAAGCCATAAGGAATTCCCGCCATAAAGGAATTTGTCACCCTTTTATCTTACCAAAAAAGTATTTTATTTTGTACCCGTCATAACGCAAAACTAAATTTTACCCACCCACCAAAACCATTTAACAGACGATTGCTTAAGCCTCAAGAAAATCTCCGATGTAAAAATGTTTCTCCCTCTTCAATGCTCCTAATGTTTTCACAAATGTTTCTAAAAAAATCGGAATATTAACACAAAACCTTTTTTTATGTCAGTATTGTTATAAAAGTCGATGCATTGAACAAGACAACTGGACGAAAATCAAGAAAGTCATTGTGAACGGTGATTGGAGTCAGTGGTCGACATGGACAGCTTGTTCACAAACTTGTGGTATAGGTGTTCGTTACCGAGATCGGATTTGCGACAATCCAAAGTGAGTTATTCCGATCTATGACAAAATTCGTCGGTAAAAAGTTTTGTCACTTTTCCAGATTTTTTTTAATACTTTCTCGTAAATTGAAAAATTTCGACAGCAACAACCTTCGTCTACTTGGACAGTTATGTTTATTATTTCTTTATTATTTCATTATTAAGGATATTAACTATGAACACTCTCGTCATTTATCCAATTTCTTTAATACTAATTAAAAAAAGTTTGTTGGTTATAACTTTCTTAGAATTTGTTGCTTTTTAGCACGGATTTTTACCGATAAAAGTTATCGGGTTGTTTTTCCCAACTTAAGTCACAAGTGTTTGCCAACGAAAATAAAATGTTTGGTTGACTCGCTCATTCAAACACGTTTTGAAGTCTCGCATATTTTGGATGTGTTTAGTGGATAGTGTTTTAAACATGTTGATGTACCCTCTTTTCATTAGACCTGGTCCTGGAGGAAAGCCATGCTCTGGTAAAGGACATGAAATTGACATCTGCAGTACGGAACCCTGTCCCCTATCAAAAAGCTATCTTGGTTTGATGCAAGAGCATTGTCGTAATATGGTCGATAGGAATCGAAAAGACTGGACACTTTATTTTGACGCTGATTTTGCCATTCGATGTAAGTTTCTTACATTCAACAATGAGTTTGTTTCGTCTTTGGCTTTCCCTAAGTAAAGTTGTCCGTTCTTAATATCCACGGCCTAAAAAAAACAGTACACAACACAAAGAATTTGCTATTTGTCAGTCAAAGCTTTTTTTTGTTTACAATGTGTCATACTTACAAGTTGTCTTTTTTTATAGTGCGCCAACCACGAAACAATCTGAATTGTACATTTGAAGACGGATTTTGTAACTGGAAACAAGACACATTGAAAAACGATCACAATTGGGTCTTGCAAAGCGGGAAAACACAAAGTATAAACACTGGACCAATCTATGATCACACTTATGGGAATCGTCAAGGTATTTAAATTTTTCAAAATAAAAAAATACAGCTATAGCGCAGAAAAGAAGGGCGTTTTTGAAGGCGTGTATTTCCTCTAAAACCCTACTCATTGTTTGAGTGTTTTTTTTATGAAAAAGCAAGAGCGTTGCAATATACAGGGTCTAGAATAGACGTTTTAGAGGTCGTAGATTTGCTCTTTACGCCACACGCAATGTACCTGCGCCTGAGTTGTTTCCAGACAGATAGGACCCTCATTGACAATAGATCCTTAATAAATGAATTAGCTGTCCTGGGTGAATAGTCAAATTATTCATAGTTATTTATGAATGAGTGCGTTTTTGTACAAATAGGAAAATATATCTACATGGAAGCATCTAGCACTCACAAATCGGCCAAATACGCGGGTGACGTTGCTCGATTGATCAGCCGTGTAGTGCAAGTTCCACGCATATGTTTCTCGATGTACTACCATATGTATGGAAAAGATATGGGCTCGCTTCGTGTAAACATTCGATTTGTCAACGGCACCGAATTCAATAAGTGGAATATCAGTGGTAACCAAGGCAACTATTGGAAACAGGCCAAAATCACCATGGAAATGACGGAAGATTTTCAGGTATTTAAAAAGATATTGAATTTTGATAAAATTTTAAATTTACAAACCATGTTCTGAATCAGTAAAATTATCAGTAATCAAAAAAAATGATTTGATGCTCTTTGTTTTTCGCGAATTTTTCGTTTCGTTTAACGATATTGCTCGATCATATTTTTTGTGAATATTTCAAAACCTTAGTTTTAGTAAATTCTTTTTTATTCAAGCGACACGCCATTTACATATAACTTTATAAGAATTAGACACTCCTCCGCCTACGCTTTTGGTATTTAACCGGCCGAAATGTTTCTTGCTTCCTATACAAGCATATTGGAAAACATGTTTCTTGCATTTAGATTATTATCGAAGCAATCCGTGGAGAACATTGGGCAGGAGATATTGCTGTTGATGATATCCGAGTATATACTGGTGTTTGTCCAATGGATATTAAACGTAAGATATAGTCACGAAATGTTTCGGCGTGATGAAATTTCGGTCGTATAACTGTCCGAAACTTTATCCACCGGGAGTATATTTTTGACAGCAATGTTCAGCGAAATTTTGGAACTTTGTCTGAAATTGTCTTCGCCAAAGCTTTCTCCACCGAAATTCTTCGCGATTAATTTATGTGTTTGTGCAATTCTATTCTCTCAAGATAAAAAGACTAAGCATCGACATTTTCAGAATTTTTTTATTTCTTCGTCTCTCGCGGTAGACACATAAACCAAATTCCTTTGTTGACTAGCCCCTGACACTTTCGCGTTTTATTACAGCAATAATGCACAGATTTATATGAAACCCGCAGAAATATGTTACCTCAGAAATTTTAATGAAATGAGATGGGGTAGGACAAAAAATTAATACAGAATTTATAATCTGTGAACTTATTTTATGACCAGGTCAAAACCCGTGCAAAGTATCTTGTCGGTCACGGAACGCACGCTCATTCATGATGAACAAAAATGTTCGTGATGGTGTCCTTTGCAATCCAGATCCACGAAGTAGCAACATATGTTTAGATGGAAAATGCCTAGTAAGTAAAATTTTATCACGCGGACGAAGTGCCTCTCAGTATCCAAACTTACTAACGAAGTGCCAGGGTAAGGTTTCGGCACTAAAAGAGTTGAAATGTTTTTTGTAAATTTCAGTATGTTTTATCATAGGGATTTGGATGTGATAACCGATTCGGCTCCGGATTACATTTGGACAACTGTGGTATTTGTGGTGGAAACGGCTCGTCATGTGTACGAAAGCGTGGCGTTGATAACATCCCTGTATATGGTGGTGGTAAGATTTTACAATCGTTTTTGGCGGTGTTTACGTGAGAATCTCTTACTTGCCCGAAGGGCGTTCGTTGTATCTCTTGAGTTTCATTTCTGTCTTAAGAATATTGACTCAAGCTCTCTCATTTGATGAAATGGAGTTTTTTCATGTAAACACTGCCTGATATACGTAAGGCAGGAAAGGTTGTAGTCTCCATGTATTATTGACGTGTGAAACAATTTTTAGCTTATCTACATAAACCCAATGTTTCGACCTTTTTTTCTTAAAATTTTTCTCATGACAAATGGTAACCTTTTCATATACCTTTCCATGAGATTGAATGCTCTGTAGTCCAAAAATTAAACTTCTATATTTATATCTTTCAGAATACAAAGTACTTCTGCGCCTTTCCAAGGGTTCAACATTCTTCAATTTCACTGAAAACGAATCACAAGCTCAGTTGTACGGTATACGAAAAGCTGGAAGAACGACAGTAGATTTGAGCTACCGAAGAGAAGATTACTTCAGCGTAGACGATAAAACATTTCACTTTATGAAAGACAACATGGGTCGACAACGCATCAGAACAAACGGACCAATCAAAGAAGACGTGGATATAATTGTAAGTTAGCCTTGTTAGTACTGTAAGAGTTTCTTTAAAGTACGGTCGATTTTCTAACCAATTGAGAACTTACAATAGACTCTCGATAAATGGAAATTTAAACAAGCTGCATTGATAACAACTTCATGCCAAAAGTTAAAAATTATTAACATTTTTATAACAATCAAAGTATCATATGCCCAAACTGTAAGCCAAAATTAGTACATAAATAAAGAGACAGACAAAAAGAGTCAGGTTTCCTAGCTATAGAATTATATAACACGATGAACCCTTCTATACTTTTGTATTTCATAGGTGTATGCTAATACCCGCAGTACCATTCAATTTCAATACGAATTTTATGAGAAAAATTCGAAACAATATACATATCTATGGCAATTAGTTGGGTGGGAGACTTGCTCCCAGACGTGTGGAAGTGGTAAGTCAGCGAAGCATAGTTTTTATTTTTTGTCCAAATGCTTAGAATGGTAGAAACTGTATGGAATGTCGGATGAGTTACATGTTTTTAAAGGTATATGAAACTTTAAAATCAGGGTTGATTATCTCAAAACTCGATAATTATCCCTGGATATTCCTTTCCATTCCATATAAAGACAGCCTTCTTAATTCTTATGGACGTTTTGCTCGAATATAGATTAGAACAAAAATGTATTCAGTTTGTTGACTGTCTCTCGTCCTTTCAGGCAAACAAAAGTCAATCACACGATGTATTCGACAAGAAGATGGAGCGCGGATGTACAATAGTTTTTGCAAGGAAATAAAGCAACCATCTTATATGCGAGTGTGCAAAACGAAGCCTTGTCCATCACAGTAAGTAGCCTACTAATTTTCGTGGTGGGGCGTGTCTGTGATTAAAGGAAATTTAAGGGACGAAGAGCAACTTTGTGTAAAGGATACCCGCTTAAATCTTTTACATACAACTTAAATTTCTTTGAATGCACTTTTCCCAAGATTAATTGTGACGGTCTATGGGAAAAGGGGGCTTGGACATTCTTAGCACGATCATACTCCACCCGCTGGCAAAATCAATAAAACACGTCTGCGGAGGAGTTCATTTCTATTTGAGCGTCACGCAAATTTCGTGTCGCTTAAATAGAAATGCACTCCGCCACAGACGTTTTTCAAGATTTTGAGTGGTAAATAAGTGAATTATGGTTGGCTTTATGCCCCTTTTCCCATAGACCGTCACAATTTTAACATGTAAGGAAAGGAAAGGACACATTTATTCTTATTCAGCAATATGTCCTGCCTCGTTTCCAATAAAATTCAGTCATGGCAACCAACTATCAAACGAAATAATGTAAAGAGCGAATAATTGTAATATCATATTTGCGGGATTTTTTGTCATTACAAAACGAGTCGAAACATGCTCAATAATAATAATCACTAGAAAGCTGAATTCCCAAATTCTAAATTCATATTGTTATTTTTTTTCAGATTTATTTGGATTTCGAAAAAATGGAGTGACTGCTCTCGATCTTGTGGTGCCGGTTTTCAAATTCGAAAAGTCACTTGTACTCGCGCCCAAGATAACGCCCCCGCACCTTTATCTAGATGTAAGGATAAGAAAATGCCAGAGACAACGCGTAAATGTAATATTCAAAAATGTCCTAAAAACCATGTATGGAAGGCACATGAATGGACTCAATGCTCAAGCACATGCGGACTTGGGCTAAAGACTAGAATAATTACTTGTATAGAAGAAGATACTAAACTAATTGTTTCAGACGATAAGTGTAAAGGAAAGAAACCGGATCTTGTCGGTCCTTGTAATTTGCATCCTTGTGAAACATTTATGTGGAAAATTACCGAAGAAGGAATGGCTTGCTCAAAGACGTGTGGCGGTGGTATACGAATCGTTATATCCAATTGCGTAAAAGAGAAAGACCATTCGATAATAGTAGACGGCCGTTATTGTGATGGCCCAAAACCGCCGCATTTTAAGACTTGCAACACGTACGTTTGTCCCGAATATGTTTGGGATATTGGTAAAGAGAGTACGTGCTCCGTCTCGTGTGGTGACGGCTTTAAAACTCGTACGATGAAATGTATAGACAAAGGGACTGGGGTCCATATTAATGATAAATATTGTAAGCAGAAAAAACCTGACGTAAAAATACCGTGTAATATAAGAAGATGTGCTGGTTATAAGATTGAGTATTCAGCGTGGAAAGACTGTAATGTAATGTGTGGCAAAGGGGTACAGTACAGAAAACCCTTTTGTATAAAAGACGATTACACGAAAGTAGTTAGCTCAGAATTATGTGGGAAGAAAGTCCTCGAAAAGGAACAGCGAGTATGTGAAAAGCCAGCTTGTGCTAAACCAGGTAAATTACTTTTTATTTACGTGGCCTTCCGCTTTGCTGACCTTGACAAAACTTCCAAAAACTTTGATGAAACTCCCGATAACCTTGACGAAACTTCCGAAGACCCTGATGAAACTTCCTAAAACCCTGTTTATCAGCGAGCAAAATTTGTTCATCAGTTCATTCTACTCCACCCACACAGACTCTATAAATTAAGCCCCATCATGCAAAATGAGCTATTCAATCGTAGCTCTTACGTTTTTTGTTCCTCTGCCCTATGTACTCGTGTTGCAGGGATTTGAATACATCACGTGGATAAAATGTCGCGTTGATTAAACTTTGCGGTTTTTTTTCAGAAAAACGCGAGATTGGATCTTGATCGAAATTCCCAGGTAAATTAGGAAAACGGCCAGAATTAAATCCACGCGAAATATGAATTTTTTGAAGCCCGTGGAATCAAATCCACGCGAAATTTTATCAACATAAGGAATGAATATGTTCAACAGGAGAACCTGTTTGGGCACTGTCGATTAATTTTCAAATCTTTTCTTTATTTCAGAGGATTTGAAATGTAGTTTCACCAACAATAATTTTTGTCAATGGCAGAATGCGCAAAATGGAGATTTCGAATGGTCTGTTGGAAGGGTGACTCCATCATTAAGTACTGGGCCCGACTACGATCATACAACGCGAAATGGTAAGTGACATATAGAGTGTAATTAACTTGCGTTTGAGTACCATTAGAGTTTTCCGTAGTAAAGTTTGTAAAAAATGTTTGAAAGAACGAGTTATTAAGGGATATTTGCCTTGATTATTCAAACAAATTTAAGAGACTTTGCTACGGAAAACTTTAATGGTCCTCAAACGCAAGAAAAACTGTATGTATATTTCAAATAACAATTTCAGACCACCTTCGTTCTTTAGTAAACAACTCTCAAAAATCTGTATATCTGTCTTTTCTACGATTTTTTAACAAAGAATGTATCTTACAGTCTAAATTTTTTTTTTCCGTTTACAGGTCGTTTTGCTTACATTGAAGCATCGAGGCCAAGGCAATATGGCGACCGAGCTATGCTGGTATCGCCTATCGTCCGTGCTGACAAAGGTTGTTTGGTCTTCTGGTACCATATGAAAGGCAGCACGGTTGGACGACTGCGTTTATATTTATCAACCAATCAGGCTAATAAAATTTTATTTGAAAAGAAAGGACACCAGTCTAAGAATTGGCTACTGGGACGAGTTGATGTAAATTCAACGGCGGGAACCTCAGCCGGATATAGGGTAAGGAATCGTGTTTTGTTTTATTGTTTTTTCGATCTTTTCTTTCAGAAAATTTCGTATAATGATATTCGAAAGGGAAAAATATATGCAGCCCTACAACTTTACTTCATAAAGTTAGAAATGATTTTCCATCTAAAAGCAAAAAATAAAAAATTCTTTCGCATTGATTTCTGGTTGTGTCTAACCCTAATTAAGTCTGGCCTTCTGTTTATGCTGTTACTTACGACCAAAATTGAGAAACCTAGAGTCAGGTTCACGGGCGTCGAGGCCCCCGTTGGATTTAGCTTTCAATCCTAGACCCCTCACCCAAAGAGCTTTAAATTTAATTTTTTGATTAAATTATTAACTTATTCACAAAAATTGAGAATTTCTGAAACGTTAGATAGTAAGCTCTTCCCTCTTTAAACATTTGGATAACGCAAGTATGCGCTACGCGTACGGTAGAGTAGTTTAACTTAATATAAAAAACGCGAACAGAAGAGAAAAACATTAGCAGGTATCCTGGCTATGATATTGTTTGCTTAGGAATTTTTGAATAACGTTTCCATCTTTCTTTTTAGTTTATGTTTGAAGGTATTAGAGATGTAGGAGCCTATGGTGATATTGCTCTCGATGATCTCTCCTTCTTCGATAAACCTTGTAATCAACTTGACGTCATACACAATCCTATAGGTAAGTCCTCTCCACAAAGTTCAGATGAAAATTATTCCTCCATATAGTTTTTTCGGTTGATCAAGGCAAATTCCTCGATGGTTCGTCATTCCAATTTGTTCCTATGAAAAACTTTATTAGAGCAGAAATTATGTGGATAATCTTGATTTCCAAATTGTTGGCCAACCAGGTTCTTATGTAATGCAATGTAATCGATAGTTTTACTTCATCAGGGGGTTTTCCATCTATTTGGGTTGGTTATTCTTTCTCTTGGACGCACTAGCGGGTTCGTTTTGATTTTTCATGCTTTCTATTTCAAGATAATTCTTGATTGTGGCAGGTGATTTTGCATTTTTGCGTAATCTGTCACTATAAAGCAGACAGCAGTCGTACCAAGACAAATGTCCGGTTTGTGAAACTGTCCGTTTTATAGAAACTTCACCTGTGTTATAAATCCCCAGCACTTCCGTTCCTCGATGACGCTTTTTTAAAATAGATTTTACTTCCAAAAACAATCTGCTGAACCTGACAACCTATAACCGTAACTAATGTTTCTATTTTTTTTTTTCAGTGGAACAGTGCCGGGAGATTTCACCATTATGCAAACAAGAAGATAGAAAAAAAATAGAAAGGAATTGTAAGCGGTTTGACCAATTTAGGCTGCTGTGTTGTAGTTCGTGCGTTAAGTTTTTGAGTTTTTAATTATTTTATTGATACATCAACACGCCTTCCGCCCGTCCATTCCGCCCTTTTAAAAATTCAAAAAGAAAATACATATGAAGCAGAGAAATATTTTACTTTTCGTTTTTTGCTTTGTAATTTTAATTTTATTATTTTCATATTCTTTTTCAAACTATTATAATATTTTATGTAAAATTTAATAATAATAATAATGTATTATTTTTATAGTATTTGCCTTGTAACATATTCCCCCATATTGAAATATATTTTTGACAGTAAAAATGAAATAGTGCAACTAACAAAAGGAAAATACTTGGTTTTTAATTTTCTCTCTTTATCTCGTGTTGAAATACCACACAGTACAGTTTCTCCCTTTACACATTTCTTTATCGGGAAAAACAATGTTTAGGCTTGTTGAAAACTGAACTTGAAATGGAATAACTTACAATGTGCCCAAGTGAAAGGTATACCAATATACATTTCAAAAGTCGGAGATGGGTTGCATTGCATCACTTGGGAGTCTTTTAGAGGGTTCAAAGGTTATCAATGGTCCCCTTTGAAAGTCAAGTTTGAATGTTTTAATTTGAGAAATCTAACCAATTCATATGATAAAACGTAAAGAGTAGATGAGAAAAATGGAGTCACTTTTTAAGTTAAGTTATTCAGATAGATGGATAGAGAGAGACTGATATTTACTGTGGATAGCATCACTAACCCAGTCCAGTGGGTTTGACGTTTGATTGGTTCTTTCCATGAGGGTCCATAGACAGACCAGCGACCTCTTGCACTATAGTACGCCTGATTATACCACTGCGCCACTGCTCATAAATTTTCATTTAGAATGTCATGTTCGATTATTTACCCTCTAAATTTTCATCACAAGTTATTTAATCCAATGGATTTTTATTTTGGGTTATTAAATACTCCTCTTATAATATTAGGTATTTATTTCTCCGAATTTTCATTTTGGGTTATTTAG
This sequence comes from Darlingtonia californica, assembly GCA_032270445.1. Lineage (NCBI taxonomy): Eukaryota > Viridiplantae > Streptophyta > Magnoliopsida > Ericales > Sarraceniaceae > Darlingtonia > Darlingtonia californica. The sequence goes on from JAUBWS010069800.1 coordinate 10,403, forward strand.
TTCTCTAGATTTTTGTTTTGAGGTATTTAAATCTCTGGATTTTCACTAGACTATTCCATAGTTTAAGTTAAAGGGACTCTAAGTTAAAGAGAACATGCGGTGGGAATTTCGCACGGCAGCGAACGGCACCCGGAAAAGAGGAAAACGTTCATTTTTTCTTCCCTTCGCAAAATTCCCGTTCCCGCGCCTACTTTCTCCGGCACACTAACGGCTTTTTCTTAAACGGACAATGAAATATATAATCTTTATTTTCACTTACGTCTATATGTTCTACAGTATGTAGAGGTACTGGCTACGGTATGCTTAGCTGATGATGCCACCTAACAAGCTCCGTAGTATACCGTTTGAGTAGTGTGATCGAGCAACACTTTTTCATACTACATTACCAATATGGATTTCAATTCTAGGTTATTCACTTCTATGGATTTTCACTTTGTAGTGCAGTTTGAAAAATGAGGAAAAGTCGCGAAAATAGATTCCACAAAATATATTTTGCAAACCACGAAAATTCAAAGATTTCAAACTCAAAAATTTTTGCACTATGAGATTCAATCCGAACCCCAAAAAAATGTTAAATTCATCTAAATTTGGCTACATAATTCACGTTGTTTATTGAAAAAAATCAGTAAACTTTTTGATCTTTCACAAAATCATTTTTTGTAAAACTCACAAATTTTGCAATCAACGGCAAAATTGAATTCTCGCTATTATTTACAGCCAAGAAATTTTCTCCCTACGTAAATTTCTGAATGAAGTAGACCGTTCGTCAAAAAGATATTTTTGTGTTAGGAATAAAAAAATACTTTATAGGGAGTAAACATAATAAATTTTATTTAAACTATACTACAAATTATTCAGCATGACATTTACAATTTCTAATAATCTTACGTTATTTAAAATCATTAGATATTTACAAAGTATTAAGAACTACAAATTAAGAACTGAGAGGCTAAAAAGGTAAAAGTTGTATCATCGACTCTTCTTACTTTAAAACGTTGTAACCTGGGGGTGGGAGAGGGGGGTCTTGTCTTCAAAACAACGGTATGTACGACAGACCCGTACAGTGCAGGTGTTCAACAACTGAAAAACGTAACCTAATCGTGCATTTTTTGTAATTATTAGTAGACTTTCAGGGCAGCAAAACACTATTCATTTTCTTTCCTAATTGTCGATTTTAGACCCTTACAGGCTTACAGGGATACTTTTCTTTTAAGTAAAGCAGGACCTTTACAGTGCATTTTCAACGTGAAAACATACGTTTAGGGGCCGCACATACCCGCGCATAAACAAACATATGAGTCCCCTACTTTTGAGAAGAAAAGATTTGCATTGCCTTTCAAGATGATAAAACTTTTCAAAATTTTATTCACTTTACTGACTTGATACTTTTACAATTTTCTACTGCTAATAATGTTAATCGCGAAAATTGAAAAAAGTTCTTCAGTCTCGACTCCTATGTCTTATCCAGACTACCTTAAGGGCATAAGTTTTTACGAGCTTAAATTATTGCGGAATTTATTTTTGCAATTAAGGCCTCAAAAAATTTATATTTTGCAGAATTAATTTTTGCGATTTAAAAATGAAGAGGTGAGTAATTATTTAGAACATAATCAGAAAAAAATACATTTTGCGGAATTAATTTTTGTGTTCCACAAAATTATAGATTTTGCGGAACTTATTTTTGCCAGTTTAGGCCAAATTTGCAAAAATAAATTCCGCAAGATTTTATGCCCGCAAAAATTTATGTAAGGTAAACTATCTGCAGACTAATTTTGAAACGAGCGTTTTATATTCATAACGTTATGAGTTATATAGCCATGGCGTATTCATCAAAAATGCCATTAACATCGATTATCTTCTGTGCAATTTCATCTGTGCTAGAATTATTTGGTGTCTACTGTCATTCTGCAATTCAAGGCACAGTTTTAGGGTTGCGAACCACTGATCTTCAAATCGAAAATTGCCGTAACTCGTGTAAAACAACTTGTTATCAGCGATTTGATAATTCTTCATCTAGATGTGATATCATTTAGGGTGAGAACAGAACCTCTTTGAATAACACCCTGCATTTTGACCAAACACTTTTTTAGTATTCCTTTCTTAACGATTTCATCTATGTGGCTTCGATTTACTTTTGTGTGTTTTGAACTTATGTCTTTTAAATCTTCGTTTTTTTAACGGTCGTTTATGTTGATGTCTATGAGTTCGTTTAACTACATGCGTTCCAATGTGTGTAGTTTTTCTGTCTTTTATCTCTTTAATAAAGTGCCTAGTACTGTTACTTATATTCTCTCTAATACCAGCAATAGTACTTCCCTTAGAAATCTCCCTTTTGTCTTTAGCTGAAATATTTACTCTTCTCCGCTTTTGTTTTGTATTGATTTTCGAAGTAAAATTGTCTTTGGATCTTCGGTTTTGAACCGTTCCATTTATTTCATCTAAGTCATCGTTTAAACTTCGTTTTAAATTTGCCGTCATTATATTTTCGAACCGAAAAGCGTCGATTTCAATTGTCGTTGTGTTTCCGGTCGGGCATCGCATTTTACCGAGTAACGAGAATACTTGATCATCGTTCAGTGCATAATCGTACATTACAAACTCGTCAACCCATCCAGTAATTCGGCGATCATCGAAATCGTAATAACCAATAGATGCTTTGTAACCCCAATCTAGCGACAATTCACCGTTACCGGAAACCTTTCCTTGTTCCTTACCGTCAACGTATACCTAGAACAACATCAAATGTTTATTACGATCTTTAAAACTTTAAATGCAGTGTTCCTTTTAAATTCTGTACAAGGCTTTTAACCAAATATCGGTAAACCACAAAAATCCATAAATCACAGAGGAAAATCAAAACCAAAAATCACAATAAAGCAAAAAAAAAAAAAAAAAATTAAGATAAAATTAGAAAAACTGGAAATGTACAGGGTAAAGTTAACATTTATAGGAAATCGCCTTTTAAAAGACACCTTAAATCTTATTGATTTTCGGAGAAGGTAGTAGGCTCTCTGAAAAGTTGTTAACTATAGAAAATTTGACCGTCTAAGAAAAATATGATGAGACCTCTAACAATGCTACTAAACAAAAGAAAATTCGTTGCCATAGTAGTTAGGTAATGTGTAGAACCAGTGTGAACGCGGCCTAAACTTACTGTCTTGTTAGGAGTTTTTTTAAATTGGTATAACAAATTCAGTGAATTTATAAACAAACCTTTGCAAGTCCATTGTATCCGTCATAAATTGCTGTGTAGTGCATCCATACACGTGGTATCACAACTTGTGACGTCATCATGCTATAAATGGTTCGGCTTTTGTCATCTCTATGGAACCACCTCACGGCACCAGCATCGATTTCAAGATGGTAGCCACCTAAAATATCACTTTCCAATAAATACCGAGATGTCTCACGTCAGAAATTCTAAGTTTCTAAACCTATTCACAAATTTTAAGTTTCTGAACCTAACTAAAATAATAAAAGAAAAAATTAAAATTCTGTTTCACCATGCAGGAATCGCCTACGGCGGTTTCATATTACACAGTTTTTTTTTATAAGAATTCTTTTTATAAGAATCACAAGGCTCAAAATCGTCAAATTTTAAGAATTATTTAAGAATCA
>JAUBWS010069811.1:0-14019 GCA_032270445.1 Darlingtonia californica
CCAACTATATCATGGCTCATCTTGTCCAGCTCCGTTTTCTGCTTCTCGATTAACTCGTCTCGCTTAGCCAGCTCTTGATATAACAGTTGTAACTCTCTATTCCTCTCCATTAGAAGTGCGTTTAGCTCTTTCTCGCTAGTTCCAGGGTTCTTAGGATGTTCGTATTCAAGCAGTTTCGATTTCAGGGACAATATAAGTTGCTCTTGTTGTGAAAGTCGTAGTTCCAGACCATGCTAAAAGTAAACAAATTAAATCCTTGATTCATACCCTTACAACTTCAAAGAACTATCCGCTTTTTCTAGCAAATGCTTATCATACAATTAGAGGTTTAATCTAGTTAATCCAGTGTCAATTAAAAATGCAGGTTAGGCTTAATTAAGTAAATAAATCCTCTATAATATGTATAATGTGTGTATGTATGTATAATGTATGTATAACATGGCAACCCTCTTTTTTAAGGGATTAGAAATTTAAGTTTATTAGGATCATTATAACCCCAAGGGTGTCGATTCTTCTTTATTTAAATGAATTTTATTGGTGATTCGACGTCAAGTTGCCATTTTTTTTGTTTTTTTTGTTTTTCCAATAGAGTAGACTCATCAAGTGTCAAAACCGTTCGTGCAAAAAGTAAAATCGTTGAAATTGATGATGCGAGGGAGAGACAAGCGCCAGAAATTCGGGCTACGATTAGACCGCCGTCAAATGAAACGCTGCATTGCAAGTCCGGTGGAAGGGAGAAATATTTTTATTTACTTTAGTCGGCCTATTCATTCTTAAATAGACCAGAAAAACAGTTACTTAGTACTTAGAATCACGATCCATATTTCGCATCAAATAATGGACATGCCTTCCTAGAAACAATATTCCTAAATCTTCGTGGAGTTAACATTGACTGGTATATATTATCCGGAGCCTCATGAAGACTACAGAACTCGGGAACCCTGAGTTATGAGCCTTTTATTCACTTCCCAGGGGGAAAAATTAGTAAAAACCCGATGTGTAGGAGTGTTTTTCACAATTATGCCCACTGGGTTGGACATAGATCCATCTACATAAATCGCAATCTTTTCTTCCGAAATTTCTAGCAATACGTCGCAATTCGCAATCTTTTCTTCCGCAATTCGTGGAAAAATGCGCAATTCGCAATCTTTTCTTCCACAATTTCCTGAAGAAAAAAACAACGCAAATTCGCATTCTTGATTTCATAATTTGTTTGATATTTTTTTCTTAATTCCCAGACGAAAGTTCGAATTATTTTGTACCACCCAGGAAATAAAGAAATTTTTTCATTTTTTCTTCCATTTTTTGAGCTAACAGACATAAAACACTGAAAATGGCTTGCACTTGCGACAACAAGCACGCTTATTTTTTTCATTCACAATCTTTAATTTGATATTTTTAAGACAGATCAGCAGATTTGCAATTTTAAATTCCGCAATTGGAAGACTGGATGGCCGATTCGCAATCTTTCTTTCCGCAATTCAGGATTTTTTTGACCATTGATTCGCAATCTTTAATTCCGCAATCATTTCTTCAGCAGTAATTTCTTCCCTTAAGGTAGCTCTCAGAAATTTGTAATGAACATATATCTTCAAACAAACCCTTGGAGTCATAAAGACTTATTCATTTAAATCAAACGTTGATAGTAGAACTTTGCTTTTGAAAGCTCATAGATCCTGAACGCATGAAGATTGGAATGGTTTACACAACCCAGTAATTATTTTCCAAAAACTTTCTTTTTACATCAAACTCAACTCATCTCATTTCAGTGTCCAGTAATAGGCCTGTTGATGTTGAGGATATCGGACGTCCAGGGGGTATCACTGTCACAAATTGTTGACGTAAAAGGGTGATGCTTTGCTGAAAAGCGGATTCTCAGGGGGTCTCACCTATAAATATTGACAAAAAAGTGAATGTCCAAGGAGTCACAATGTGAAAATAGGACAAATCCAGGGGGTTAAAGTACTATTTTTGGACATCCAGGGGGTCTTAATATTTTTCGTGTAATTCGTGTCCTGTAATTCGTGTTCATATCCTCAATATAGGGTGAACAGATTTCTTTCTGGAAAAGCCCAATTTAGCATGTCCTCGGAGAAGTGCTGAAAATATATCTGAAAATTTGGTCTAAAGAAAACCAATATTTCTTACCTTTTCACTGGTTTTCCTCATGTTGATCTCTTTGAATTCGTTCATTTGATGCTAAGACAATAAAAAAGTTCGTTATAAGCAAAGTCCAGTCAAATCAGGTAGATGCCTATAGTTACCCACGCAATCCGCAATCATACGTGACAATTTTGGTTCATTAAGGTGAGATATACCAAAATCATTCAAGTTGTTGAACAATTTTTCTCAGTGTTTTATAACAGCTTCATTTAATCCATTGCATTTCTACCTTTCTTAATCATTGTTATGCACCCATAATATCCGCTTGCGCAAGGCATGGATTGCAGCTCTCTGCTTAGGTGTTTAGAACCGACGAAATTTCATAATGCGTTTTCATAATGGTGAAACAGATAAATAGCGTGTAAAAAATCAAGAAAGATGTCGAGACACTGGAAAATAGCTTCAACAGCTGCGGATGATCTGTGGTTTTGATGATTTTCTTCACAAAAGGTAGACATTCTCTGATAATAATAAAATCCAAATGTTGCCATTACAAGCCAAAAATGTTGTTACGTGCGATGTTTCAGAATGAATCACTTATTTATCTTAGCCTTGCGATAAGGTATCCTTGGTATACTTTCTGTTGTAATTTTAAGTGAGATATGATAGCAGTCAACCTGCTAAATCTACAAAAATGGTGTTTTTTATGGAAAAGATTACATACCCTCAGGTCGGTGCATTCATTTTCAATATTTTCCAACATTATATTCTTCACGACCTAAACGAACAAAACCATAGAATTTCATTATAGTGAGCAACAACGCGACGAATTCAAAAGCTGAAGTCTAAAAGCCAGTATTATCTATAGAAACCAAAGTTTTCAATGCAATTGCATTTACATCAGTGGACAAAATATTTTGTGGAAGACACTTTGGTGGATAAATTTCCACGTGAATATCATTTTTCCGAAAATTAATGCATGCAAAAATTTTCACAAAAGAAGTAGGGATATAAAGGAAAAAATGGTAAAACACCGAAATTCTATTGACGGAAGTAATTTGAAAATCAAATCCACTCAAATATTCATTAACTAAGGTTAACATTTATACAGATAACCCTGAAGCCATAGAGACGTTGAAACGATATTACATGCAAACTGGGTAGTTTCTACAGAAAAAATTCCTCCTCCAACGTGTAGATAAAGAAGTTTTCGCAGGAGCGATTTTTTGCATGGAAAGAGATTTTATCCGCAAGAGCACTGTTAAAATGTAAATTCGTTAAAACCATTGAACTTTGATGATATGCTTAACACGGTGCTATTTCGAATTTCTTTCATCTTTAAACGTGAAATCTGGATGTGTCATGGTGTTAACAGCCTAGTTATGTTTCGTTAATAATGGTACCACCTTCCTTATGAGAATAAACTGTAAATAAGAACATATTCTCACGTACTAATTGTTCTTGGAAGCTTTCATCTCGTGGTGCATCGATACCAAGTAGATCATCTGTTGATTTTCCATTCAAGAGCTACAATATGAAATACCGTACGCGTATTAAGTTTTGCGTGTATTAGATTCGCGAATCAAGAAAATTTTTATTTCACGTGTATGAATATTTGCGATTTCGAGAGGTTTTTGACTAAATGCGCTAATTTGGGTCAATTTTGATAAAATCTATATTTCACATGTAGTTAATTTCGCGAATTTGACCAAAATTAATACACGCGAAAATAAGCACGCTTAAGGTAGTTATTGCTGAAAATATGAAGGTGAGAAAATACCGTGGCTATATTATATATACAATATACTATATACTAACAGTGGATACAAACGGGTTGAATTCCAATTCTAAGTGCTCGCACGTATTTCTTATTGGTAAAACAAACCTCCGGAATTCTCCATATGTGAATTATGTGAGTAAAATAATATAGCACAGGAGATAGGTAGTAACAGGTTTTAAGATAACATATTTCCTCAGGATTTTAATTATTTTCAGAAATCTCATCAGATAGTGTGTCAGAGCAATTCTATCAAAAGAGACGGCGGTAAGGAGTTGGGGTTTTGCCACGCCCTACGGTACTGCCGTGATCAAATACCTAAAATTTCACTTTTGAACTCCCCTAGTCTTACGACAATTACTCGGGGTCATGACAATAACATCATGACAATAGCATATTGTTATTACGTCGTAGCTAGCGTCAAAATACGACACATGTGGTGTATTTTCAAAAAACCGAACTGAGTGAAGACAAGACAAGAGGCGGGAAGCCTGTCACTTTAAACACATGTTTAATCCATCAAAACCGCAAAAACATTTATATCTGATGCTCGTCAATTTGTTGTATTTTTAAAATAGCAGAAACTGCTAACTTATTCGTTACTACTTCATCCGTCTTAAAATTTCTTTTTAGGAAAACTAAATCTATCCTTGAACATGGGATGTTTCACCACATTCGGATGTCATCATTTGAATTTCAAAGCCTACTTGACAAGTGAATTGTAACTCACGGACACTTTTACTTGTTGGATAAAAACGCTTAAGACAAATCGTACGGCTTAAAAAGAAAACCTACAATGTTATCAAAACCTACCACATTTTGCAATTGCTCCAGAACATCTTTGGCGTCAGTTAACTCCTCCATAAGGTCATCGTGTAAACCAATCAATTCACTGTGCTTTTCTTCTCCATTACCTTCGAGCTCTGTCAGTATGGACCGTTTTACACTTTGTAAATTTGGCGGGGCAGGAGTCGAAGTCATGTTTTCAGTTTTGGTTTTGATTTCGGATCCATCGGCTGGGAATTCGGTTACAGAAAGTTTCCCCAATTTCTTGGCTTGAAACACATGCGATAGATCTGGGATCTCTGCACTGTCTAGTCTCAGAGAAAGAGGGCGTGTTTTTGTTACAGGTAAGCGGTTGGGTGGTGTTGAATCAGATCGGTGTGGCATCGTGAAACTCTTTGAGACTTTTTGTGAGTAGACACTTTTTGATGACTTTGGAGGGGTGCTGTCGAAGCGCTGCTGATTCCTAAAAGTAAATTTTTCATTTCTAAAAAAAGGAAATTCTTTTTGTGCTCGTGTACTGAAAGAAATTACCTTTTTATGGCCAAATCGTTCATTATTAGCGCAAACTTACCCTATTAGATAAAGATAAATCCTCTGTAGGTGGCGTAAACGTACAGTATCTTTGATTAACAATTTTGATATTACAGCAAAACATGGTGGCTGTAATCTAAGGCCACGTTTACATAAAATATTCCACTGGCTGATTTGAAGTGCAATTATTTCAGGAAAAAGTCGTTACATTAAAACAATGAATTAAATTTCAAACACAGAGTTTTAACTACCGACGAAGAATTTATCAGAATAACCACATATTTTATGAGCTCCGATGATAGATACTGTAGTTTGGGTGCGGATTCATATGACACGAGACAATGAATTATATTATATGATACATTGGACCATTTGACTCACCTCCAAAGTCCCGCATAACTTGCTAGACAAAAATACATTTTAATCACATCGAAATCCTGGGAATTTTACAAAAGGCCACTTCAATCCAACCAAATGTCGAAAGACATATATTCAATTTTTTGATATTTCTTTACAAATAAATAAAGGTATAGCATAAAAGTTTTATTTATACAAGCATACCGTAAATGATCGAATAAGCACCCTCTTCCGAATAAGCGCCCCTTTCGAATTCGCGCCCCTTTCGAATTCGCGCCCCTTCCGAATTCGCGCCCTTTTCGAATTAGCGTCGTCCTTTTAGTTGATTTTTTTTTAATAACCGCTCCTTCTCAAATAAGCGCCCCCGTGCGGTTATTCGGGTCTGAAATAAGAACAAAGGTGGGCGCTTATTTGAATTTTTATAAGAGACCAACAAGTACTTATAAGAACACAGCTACCTTTTAAATCTCACTTAACACCTACAAAATCAAATTTAATTATAAATCTATTTATTTATTTATTTTTCTCTTTTTCAGTAGTCCACTACTCAAAACAGTTATTGTTTTTTTGTTTTCTGTCATCTCGCTATATTTTGCAGGCAACCTAATTCAACCTAAAGTAATACAAATTCTTTTTTTTTAAAGCGCCCCTACTCAAATAAGCACCCCCTTGAAAATTGAAATGTTTTAATAAGCGCCCCGGGCGTTTATTTGATCATTTACGTTATATGCTTACTAGTATAGTAGACATACAAATACACATATTTTAATCTGCTTTTTTGCATTTTTAGCAATAATTTAAGCTGACATTAAACTTAACATAAGCCTATGCATTAATCAGAGGGATTGGAAAAGTGAATTTTGAAGATAATCAAAATTCAGCCTGATCTTCAAAATTAACATGCGCGTAGCAAATTATGCACTTAATGAAATGACTTCTCAATGTCTCATACCAAAGATATTCATCACTTAAAGATTCCAAAGACGGCTACTATACTATATCCTCAAATTCTTGTAGGAAAGTGAAAAATTGAAAATTCACACAACGGCCAGATGATGTACATAACACTAGGTCTTTGGAACACTATAGGAACGTTCATTTTAGATTGAAAGCGAATTTATAGATTGTTTCAAATACACAATCTATAATTAAAGACTATTCCTTTCACATGGACTTCTTGATATATATGACAAACACGGAAAATAAATAATAAATAAAGACAAGAATCCAATCAGAACATCTATCTCCAGTTTATATTTTAATAACAGTTAAATGAAGGTTCACAGTTTTATGTTTCCGCTATTGATAGAAAATAATATTCCACCTCAACCACTCATGAAATAACCTTTCCTTAATACTTATTTGAGGTTACAATTGTCAATTTGTGTATCGAAAGATGACTTTGAGGGATGAATGGAATTTGCAGATGGCTCAAAGGAATTTGACAGACATGTTATGTAGCATCCTTGAAAAAAACTTTTACAACTTTTACAACTAGTTCCTTTCCTTTCACTGTCTCCCCTCCTACTGTTTCACTACCTCCAGAAAACAATATTGAAAATGAGAGTGGTTTTTTTTTGAAAAGACAACAAAACTAAAAAATTTTATCTCAAGCCAATGTAAATTGATCTTTTCACACGATTAGGTAAAATATCCTAGTTTTGTTTCATACGTAAAAAGCAGGTGACCTTTTTTTTATGTGACTGATGTATAAATTAACCCCGAGGAAGCTTTCCCCACCAACTTATTCAGCCATAGAAAAATTCATGAACATAAGGCGAACAGGTCTGTGTATACCTAAAGGACATTATTCATTGCGAACTAATAGAACATTAATAATTGTGAAGTGACACCGTATATTCCCTGACTTTTTACTACAATTCTGCACACTCGTTCGACTTCCGATGACCCTTTTCTGAATTTCTCGACATTTAATATTGTGATTTTGTGCAACATTTTCATGACGTGATCATTTTGTTCACGATGAACTATATCCTTAAAGTGATAATGAAAAGAGTAGTCGTTTAGCCATCTAAAGAAGTAATCCATCAGAAGAATCCAAAGATTGGAACATCACAAAAATCCTTTTTTTTTATCCAAATTTTAAGTTTTGAATGCCACCGACCAAAAAAAGCTGCTACGATGTTATCCAAATATCAAAATAACATGAAGGGCACTGGGAGCGAGAATGCTCTTCCAGCCGATACGACTTTTAGGTCTCAGGCAAAACTAATAAAGACCTTTTGTGTAAGAAGGTTTTTCTATTTAAACTGCACTTACTTGTTTACCTTTCAAAATCACGAAAAAACGTCTGCAGAGGAGGTCATAACTTTTAATAAATTCTTTCGTCGCCGATTTTTAGAATCTATTTTGATAGGTGGGAAAACGATAAACTTTTTTCAGGATGAAAAAGTTTTGATATTCAAAATTAGTTCCTTGCCTATTTTTCTGAACTCTTGATCCTCTTTCAAGATCAATGAAGCACCTTTGAAAAAGAAATTCAAATATAATTTATGATAGATTCCAAAAATACGCGACGAACATATTTTTCACAAGTCGGAACTAGGTTTTATGATCCTGGAAAAAAATTAACGAAATAACGCGAAACTGGGCGCAGTAAATGAATCATTCGTTACACATACATCCCGCAATTTCAAGTTAAACTAAAAAAACCGTCAACTTAGAAAATATTTTGAGTGCAAGAAGTGAAACTCGCAACACGTCAACGTTTAAAACAAAAAATTAAAAACAAAAAAAATCAATGCTATACCTATACTTATGAGTGAGTGAAGATGATCCACCTTTCGATGCATTTTTGCTTGCTTCTGCTAAAGAGGCGGCCGCTTCTGAAGCGAGCGATACAATCGAAGGCGTGCGCTGTGCCAATTTCGATCTGTTAATGGAGTTCTTGACGGGTGTTTTGGAGTTAACACTATGATAGTTGAATGAATCTGGTTTGAAATGAGCAGCCAGGGCAAGCACAAGCCTCATAATGGTCTTTAAATTACCCTCGATAATCTCTAAAGAATTGAAATCAAAAAGTTATTACAATCCAGTAGTGGCGTAACCAGGGTAAAAGTCACGGAAGCCAGACTGACAGATGCAAAGGCTCTAAATGACAATTGGATTTTGCAATTGACCTTTTTAAGGTCTTTCCAACTCTCCTCTTGGTAAGTTCTTCATCGCATCAAACGTTCTGAAGATGTAGATTCTAACATATTTTACCAATTGAAAACCGATGGGATTTTCCTGAAAAAAATCTGTTCACTCTTTGTTGAGAATATGGACTTATTATCAAGACACTCCTGGATTAAGTTAGTAATGTAACCCCCTGGATTTGTCCTATTTTTGCATTGAGAAAATCCAAAGCATCATCCCTTGGACGTCAGATATCCTCAACATAGGGTATACAGTATTTTTTTTTTCTCGATAAGTCCAATTAACTATGTCTTTCAAAAATCAAATTTGCGTCCGCATTCCAATAAACACTTTTTCTCAAGATAATTAGTAGAAAATACGGTATGGACAGGGAATTTAAAGACAACAGTAGAAGAAAGTGACTTTACCTTTCGGTAGTATATGATGCACTCTTATATTGTTATTGGATAAAAACTGAATGACTGTATTCAAATTCTGTCGCATTTCATTGATTGACATTTCCATATTGTCGATAATAGCTTGCTTCGTGGTGCCTAAAACAGAAAAGGGGACGACGCATAGAGAGAAAAAATTTGAATTGTTTGGATTTTTCTTGCAGTATAGAGATTTATAGAAGTTACAGTAGTCACTACGAATGTAGAGAAAATAGAAAAAACACTACTCCCACCGCCTTAGTTGCTTAAAAAAACGGCAGCAAAAATTTACGTACGTACATAATACGTAACCCGCTGTTGTCACTTATTATTCAATAAGTAAGTGACTTTAGTCAGCTGCATTAGAATAATAATTAATTGGCATCTTTACTAGCCTGTTTACCAGACCTCTTCTGGTAGGAACATTTACTTTCCCAACCGGAGTATCGGCGGGTCGGGTAAACAGGCTAGTCATCTCGAGCTTTACAAGCAAAACCTAATAAAACATTTTTGCGTACACTCTAACAAGCGCATGAAATATTTTGCATTCTTAAGGTGGAGTTTTTGGAAAAATTTTTTTCTTCCACCAAGACGCCAAAGTTGTCACGTGAAAGATACAAAGTTGACGTAATTTTATTACAAGCGGAATAACCCACCAAATGAAAATCAGACTTTTACTTATTTACGAGAATATTGCGTATGGAAAGTTGTAAATAGCGTGAAAACCTTGGATTAACATACTTATAACTTCAACCAGCTGTAGAAAAACAACTCCATCACTCATATCTTTAGATAGATCTTTAACATGCCGGCTATTTGGACGTTTGATCAGTTGGGCGTTTACCCACGTGATGTATGAATCCATCTGGTTCATAATCTAAAAAAACGAAGAATATATTGAATGGATTGAAAGCAGCGCAAATAGAGTTTTCCTGGACGGTGAGCTGAAGAAGCCAAACTTTAGGATATTCATATGAATGGCATAAACGATTCGCAAGGTTTTGTAAGATGAACCGAACTGCAAATCATTCGATAGCTGATCACTGATCAGGGACGTCGCACCGAGTACGGCAGGTAAGGTTGTAGCCGTACTAGAGTTCGTCGCATCTTTCAGATTTTTGTCGGTTATGATCTGTTTACAACCGTCTCTTCGTTGCACCTCGCATCGCTTGTAGTCTCGCTGCACCAATCTAATATAGCGTACATTGTCCTCGCATGGACCGTTTTAGGCCGAATAAAATCATTAATTTCAGATACCAGTCAGAATGAAAACTCAATATTCAAGTTGATATAAAAAAAGTAAAACTTCATCCCTAACCTACTATATGAGAACTTCAGTGAAATACCAATGTCATGACTGAATCTAGAGACCTAAATATATTATCTCTAAGTTAAGATTCTTAAGCTAAGTTCAATCATCGCGTTAAATTGATCTTGAATATGAATAATCTAAAAAGCTTGAAATTCTAAAAATAAACAACTCTTATGCAAATTTTGGCTCTACAAACTACTTTGAGATAATGGCAATTCAATTGTGTCAAAGGATAAATGAGCGATGGAACATAACTTTAAATATCTCTACTACCTCGGACTTTTGGCGAATGTTGAACAATGTGTACTTGCACTGTAAAATCACTTTCCTGTTAGATGTAAAAGTTAATGCCTAACTCATGGAAGCACGAAATATACAAAGCTCGAATAAGTATTGCTAGCATCGTGATCAGCGGGAAGGTGAACAGCATTCATATAAACTGAATTCAACATTTTCATTACATGATTTATTAAAGGCAAAAATGTAATGCTGTGATAATGGGGTAATAAAGAGCTGGTATCAGCTAATAAAATAGATATATAATCTATTAGTTTAAATAAGTATTGATTTCCAAAAGAAACCATACAATACTCAATAAAGCCAACGAAAATTGTGGGTCATCAATGCTTACATTTTTAGCCTTTTTGCACGCAGTACTGAGGCAACATGGAGAGTTGAGCTTAACTCCTTTTACTGTTTTGGTAATGGCAAAAATCCTGGCCCTCATTAATTGCGGATTAGATCGCAATAAAGAAAGCAACATCAGATCAACAGTCCAAAAATTTGCCCTTTAAATCCCTAGAACAAGTTCTATAGAAAGTTATGATAAAAATTAGAACGTTTTGAAAGCGACAAAAGATACATAGGCAGTTCAATTTTTAAAATGCACTTGCGTATATGATAGTGAAATAACCCGGAATCTCTCGTTTTTTCAACAGCGATTTAACTGTTTCCACTGTCGTAGCAATGGCCAAATAACCAGATTCATTTACAACCACAAAGCCAGTATTGTCTGGAGACAGAGCCACTGTCTTCAGGTGGATACAAGATTATAAGCTCAAAGTGAAAATATACCTACAAACAGTACCCCAAAATTCTTATATAAACAATATTACAATTTCACGTTAATTATTTAATTAATTAATTAATCCCCATCTTACAATAAAATATCCCAAAAAAGCATCTCGATTTAATAACTATCTCGATACTACGGAACGTTTACCGATTATGATTTGATAAATTCCAGGTTTTGTTCATGTTCTTATTGCGGATGTATATCGACCGAATAACACCCAATCAAAGAAGTTTATGGAAAATAAAATTGACTAGAGTTTACTTGTTTTCTGAAGTCTCTCTCCATGTCTTTCTTTGAACTTGATCTTGGCCTTGTAGATGGTTTCCTAGACATTCTGAACTTTGTTTTCAACTTTTGCATGTGTAAGTTTTACTTTTAATTACATTTGTTTTGTTTTAGCTTTACTTTCCAGATTAACACGATAACTTTAAGTGAACGTTTAAAACAAACTTAAGCAGTTCTTCTGAATAGCATCGAAATGTTAATCAAACTTCAAAATCTTTATTTACATAATATTTTTCAGTACCATACTAAGCTGTATATTTTCATCTTATTCTATACGACAACTAGTGCGATATTTCTTTTCTTTTTCCTCCTAGGTTTTCTCACTCTGCACATCTTTTACGGAAACTGAACCTTCTATAAATAAAAACAAAAATATTTCATATAAATAATGTAACGTGGATATAATTATATCTTTTTCTCGGGATATACTTTCTTTGTTTTTTTAGCCCCAAGGTGTATGAAAAGGATTTCACAAGACATATATAATAAACATAAGGTAAGGGAAAAAGAAATCAAAATCAGAGCTTTTCACATTGCAACGAACTACTGAAAAATGGTAGAAACCCACTCCCAAATATCATGCATTTAGTTACTTTTTAAATAATGAAATAATTAAATAAACAATTCATATAATTTGAAAAGAACATTATTCTGAAATTCAGTGCAAAAATACTCGCGGAAGTAACTGCTGGATTCCACCATCTCTGTTTCGTTGCGTGTCCGTCTTATATGGATTCCAGGGAAAACATCAATAGCAAATAGAGACATCTTACGACACACATGAAACACACAAACCTTAAGAGACACATGAAAACTGTTATAAACTACGATACAATTTTTTCAAAAATGAAATTCGCAAATAGCGTGTCGCTCAAACAAAAAAGCATTCCTCCACAGACTTTTTTTTCAAGATTTTGAGAGGTAAACAAGTAAATTACGGTTAGACTTTATGTCTCCTTATCTCACAGACCGTCACAAATAATTTCTTTTCTTGGGTAAAGCTTGGGACGTGAAATTTAAACGGTAAATCAGTGATCGAAATGACGGTTTTCTGATTGATCGGTTATTGGTTTTGATCGCATTGTGATCGACTTCAAGTGCAACTGAGGGTGCTGTAAGGCGTGAAAATTCTTTAGGTTTATTGTATATTTTAATGAAAAACACGTCTTAGTATATAGTTACTGAACGGAATTTAGTTCAGAAAAAATACTATCTATTCTATACTTTCAAAATTTGAAAAATAGTAGACTGTTGAGTAACATTCTGATATTTTATCGGCCAATTTTGAGTTTCAAAATATAGTCATGTGTGAAACTTGGTCGGTAATTGCCGACGACCGGCCGCTATCTCCGCTATCTCGACCACTGTAACTTATAGATTCTTTCAAAGGTTCATAAAGAGAACAAGAGTTTCAGAAACACGTTAAATATAGAAATGCTTGTTGGCAGGAACACAAAAACTTTTGCCGAAGAACAAGAACTCAGACAAATCTAAGTACGGAGATTTAGTTCAAACTTTAATACCAAACTAATATATATACCCCTTTATGGAAGTAGAACTCGTGAATTTAGTTTGTTACAATAACAATACTTAGGTTGTAAGCCCCCAGATGAGAAACGTGTGAGCTCTCAAACGCGGTATTGTAAAGGTACAAAATGGGAAGCAGTCCCAAATTATACACAGTTTAAGATAATTCGACCGAGACACAAAGAAAATATAAGAATCCTTCGTCAAATTAGAGAACGAGATAAGAATAATGTGATGAAATGAGGTTATTCTCAACTAGCGACCTTGAAATCCTAGCTCTTCTAACTTTCTCAAGCATGGTTTGTTGTTCTTAGGGGGTAATTTATTTATTTATTAATGAATATTTACACAGGATAAAATGCTTCAGTTATACATGTATATAAAATATGTACACAAGTAAAACTGCTATCAACGCCTGTCCTGTAGATCATACAAAAAAAGGAAATCAGCAAAACTTCACGATACGAAGATAATGCAAATTTCAAGCAATTTAGGGGTTGTTCATATGGAGGCGGGCTGTCCGGGTTGACCGGGCTGGCTCGGTTAAGCGAGATCTCACTTTCCTTTAGAAAAGTATTAAAAATGTAAAATGTGTTTATATGACAAGCGGGCCAGCCCGCCTTGCCGAGATCTCACTTGATTCAGGTGAGATCTCGGCTAGGCGAGATGAAAATTTCCCATATGAACTTCATCC
>JAUBWS010069822.1:0-12339 GCA_032270445.1 Darlingtonia californica
CACCATCACCATCACCATCACCATCACCATCACCATCACCATCACCATCACCATCACCATCACCATCACCATCACCACCATCATTACCAACGCCATCACCGGCACCACTATCAACATCAACATCATCCTCTTCATCACCATTACCATCACCGTCATTATCACCATCGCCATCACCACCACCACCGCCATCACTACCATCACCATCAACATTACCACCATCACACATGACCACTATCAACATCAACATCAACGTCAATATCATCCTCTTTATCACCATCAACCACCAACACCACGACTATCACCACCAACCACATCATCACCACTACCCACTTCTGTCATTATGCTTAACATCAGGCCAAGCCTGAGCACCTTCATCCCGATCACTATCAACACCATCATACTTACGACCGACATCAACCTCATCACTACCACCATTGCTATCATCAGTTATTCTTTTCATTAGTATTATTATGTAATTATTTACCCAGGATAGCCTCTTCAGTTCTTTATGAACTGCTATCAATGAGGGTCCTGCCTTCCTGGAAATACCTCAGGGTACCATGTAGAATTAACAGTGATTGGTGAAATTCA
This sequence comes from Darlingtonia californica, assembly GCA_032270445.1. NCBI lineage: Eukaryota > Viridiplantae > Streptophyta > Magnoliopsida > Ericales > Sarraceniaceae > Darlingtonia > Darlingtonia californica. Next base: position 592 of record JAUBWS010069822.1, read on the forward strand.
CTACCGAAAGCCTCGCAAGGGATTCGAACTCGGAACCCCTGTTCAGGCGACCAGCACCTTAACCACTCGGCCACGGCTTCACAAAATGTTAAGGCAAGAAAGATTTCAAATAAAATAGAGCTGAATTATAAAGACAACATAACAGAATCATACTTTTAATATACGATCTCCTACATCAATCATACCAGAGTTGAGCGCAGCGCTTTCGTTTTTGAAACCTCTAACATATATCGGATCGAATTTTTCTGTACCGCCATCTATGAAAATACCAATCCCTAAAAAATATAAGAAAATAAAACAGCTTATAAAAAATAAGGGTTATTTTTTTTACCTCAGCATTAGAGCTTTCTCACAAAGCTAGTGTTGGACGTACATATTCAGTCAAAATATTCTGGATCTTCATCCATTGAGAACAGACTATTGTTCAACATGTGATTTAAAGATGTGATTTAAAACTATAACGCAAAAAATTAAGGTCTAAGGAAGACTCCTACTTGACGTATAGTTTTCATCTTCAAAAACACTGAAGTAAAAAGGATTTTGACCAGGGCTGTATCACCATAGAATGATACCAACCATTATCACTTTAATGCTCTTTAACATGGCAGATTGTATTGATTGTTGATAGATAATGGTGTTTAAGAATCATGATTTTTTTCTGTCTTTTGTAAATTTTAGTTTTTTTTCAATTTTTTCGAGCTTAGGGAATACTTGAAAAATAAAATACCCATAACTTACCTGAAATAGGTCTGATTCTCAATTCCACAGTTATTGGTTCACCCGGCTTCCGCAGATTTGGAACACTAATGGCTTTTTGAAGTGGACCATGAGGAAGTTTCTGTATATATGTAAACACAAAAAAGTCATATTCACGTGTGTATTATCATGCACATCCTACATAAGTGACGGTCTATGGGAAAAGGGGCCTTGATAATTTATACCGCGATCATACTCTACCCGCAGACTTTTTCATGACTTTGAGAGGCAAGTAAATTATGGTTGGTTTTATGTCCCCTTTTCCCATAGACCGTCACATATCTAGCTTAACTAAGCACAGTTTGACATGGGCTAGTCCTCCGGCTACATGTGTCTGATATTTTTGCAAGGCAAAATGTTAAACGTTGGCTCTAACTCCAGGAGGGTTAATGAGCGGTGTTGATCTACATCATACAATAAAATCAACTCTCTGTAATTTTTTTCTTCAAAAAAAAAGTATCCATAATGGGCCATTCCCAAATTGAATACAACCCAACCTCGTTTTCAGAAACCTTTCTACGGTGACGTCGATAAGAGGCCCTGCTAGATATGTAGGTATTTCCATCGGTTGATTGAATGATTTATTCGAAACACCATACGGTTGTATTCAGAATTAAAAATGTTTTGCAACTCTCACTAATGAAAGTCGTGCAAGGGAGCCGAACTCCGCATTACGCGTCCAGCTCCCTAGCTATTCGGCCACTACTTCACTATCACAGATTGTTTCAATATGTCCAAGGTTTTCAAAGAAACAATTGTAAAAACTAGCACAGCGTAAAATTTTACCAAATACAGTCCCGTATATTACCGTATACGGACTAATTCCTTCCATATATCCGTATATCCGTCCGTATTCGGACGTTTTCACGTTGTGGATGAAAGTTAACTTCGAGAATCATATGTTGGACTTAGTACAACATCAATGTGAAACATACACTTTTTTTAAGTCAATCCAAAGTCATTCGAACCGGCTTGGGTGTGGGTTGGGATTGTAGAGTCTATATGGTAGGGTTCGAGTAATACTACGTAAAGTTAACTTTCTGGAGTTCTATATACCTCATCGGTAAAAAGTTTGCAAAAAGTTTTAGCGACTTTTTTATTGATAAGATATTCTCTTCATTGTGAATTTTAGAAGTCTGGTTTCCATTACAGTTTCTATTCAATCTGTGCCAGAAATTAGGCACAGATCTAAAACCACAATGTCTGGCACAGGACGTTTTAAAAACCACGCTAAACCATCATAAAATATCAAACTGTGATCCATTATTCCTAAGAAATTGTAAAAATAATTGTTTGTTTTTTATGCATGACCCAGCACCATCACTAGAGATGGCAGCTCCGTCCTCAAAGAAATCGACCAGAAGAAGGAGAACTACTGCTGAATCAGGAGATTTCAGAGATCCTTTGTATTCCGTTGAAACAGAACTAAAATACGTAAGTTCGTAGCTGTATATAAAGAACAAGGTGCTGATACACCTCGCCCGATATTATTATTTAGAATTTTCTGCCTCGTTTTGAGATTGATTTTGTTTTGAGAACGAACACCCAAATGTTACATATTGCAGTTCTCCGCTCTTTCTATTATTATATTTAATAGCTGGTTAAAAATTTTTTCATGTTCATCCTTGTCTTAGAAAAGGTCAGGGAAATTGTCTACGACACTATAGCATTCTACACAGCGTAAAATTCTACCGATTACGGTCCCGTATATTACCGCATATGGACTAAGTTCTTCAATATATGGTAATATACGGGGCCCGTATTCGGACGTTTTTCACGCTGTGCTATCTTCAAAGATCTAACATACCTGATATTTTTTCTTCAGTGAGAAACCACGCTTACTTGATTTATTTCCACTGGTTCCCGACTTGTTTGTTGAAAAATCGGTCGTTGGATCGGAAAGCCGTCGTTCCGGTGTCCCATCTTCTTCCTTTAAATTCAAAGAAAGATGTTCCTGATTATTGATTATTTCTAAAGTGTTAACCCATGATGGATCAAGAATTTCTTAAGAAATTCTCACTATTTAGTTCATGACAGGGGACCATATCCACGTCGCATTCCAAGGTGTCTACCCAGGGGCCCATGACCATAAAATTCTACATTGCTGCACTTATGAATAAGACATTATAGTGTCTTTAACGTAGCTATGTTATCTTATGAACAGGTCGGTAGAATTCATTTAGACAAGGCAAAACACCGGCGTCTATTTGGCATCTAAGAAGCTGCACTTTTTATGGTGAAAAATCAAAGCCTCGAATAGGAACAGATGCGAAGCTGACGTAAAATGCTACAAGAGACCTGTTACATTTGTTACAAGCACTTAAATGAAGTTCCTATTTCATTTTATTCGAGTTCTTTATAGAAACGCTTGTTATAAGTGTTTGATTAAGCAAGGTAAATATTGTCTCGATTTGTCGTTCTTTCAAACATTTATAACAAGCGTTTCTATAGAAAACTCGATTGAGGCGGAATAAGAACTTATTTCTTATACTCCAAGAGACCTGAATGTTATACACTCATGTTTTTAAAAAACCATATCACCTATAAGCATAATTAAGGTAAAATTCGACAAAAATGAAGCATGTTGCTAAGCATAATGCTACTTCTTTGACTGAAAGCTAAGAATTTATCTTAAAGTTGTTTATTTTTGTTCTGGAGTTAAAAAATTCTAAATTCTAAACCAAACTATGTCACCCTGAGGTAAGTCCATGGTAAAGGGGAAAAAAGGCATGAATAATTATATTCCAAAATTGATTTTGTGTCTTGTTTCTTTTATAGAAACAATAAGCATAATCTACCTAAAATTAAAAATTGTATCTAAGATTTTTGCATAAAAATAAGCATATTTTTAGCGGGTAAATAGCTGTAAAAAGCTAAGCATGCCTACTGTAGACCTAGAGCAGAGCTATGCTTATAAACAAAATTTAGCGTAACAGTGCGGAGGTTAAGCAAACCGAGATCCGCGACATAACGCCAACTACATTAGAATATCTTATTAACTTTAAGTTAAGAATAACTCGCAATGGAGTTTGCACCGAAAGGAGGAAAAACGTTTATTTTTTCTTCCAACCGCGGAATTCCCATTTCCGCACGACTTCCATGTTTCGTCCGCGCGCTTACGGGTTTTTTTTTTAACAGACTACAGAATAGTGTACAGCTACATTAGACATCGATTGCCCCCCCCCCCTCCCCCTGAAAACTTGTGAAGCACACCCATTCCTAAACCAGCTGCTTGACGTTTACGCCGTGGACTTCGGTTTGCTTAACCTTGCTGGAAACTAACCCAGTCAGCACGAGACCGTCATTTTGACGTCGCTCGACATTCGTGGGAAAATTCTAAATATAACTTTCAGAACTTTTAGAAATACAAGACAGTTGACAACCCCCAAAAAGGGAAATAACAGTAGCTTTAGCGAAGGATTCACATGTGGCGACAACCATACAGGCCATTGCAACATTAACAAGATATTGATCATTTGCCACTCATAACTAAGTTCAACCCTAAAAGCACAGGTCTTTACTACTGCATAGAGAGAGAGGATACAGTTCGGCTTGAGCAACTCCCATTTTTAACAAAACACTACTTTTTAGTCTCCTTGAGATATTTGGATGTTTTTTTCACAATGTTGTCCAAACGTCATTTTGACGGCATATGTCTTTCCCTTGTTTTCTGAAGAAGTATGCTTTACCCTGTGAATTCCTGTAGCAAAAATTGTTTCTTATTCATTCACCTTTTTCTCTTTTCTTCTCAAAGAAAACTTTTTCATTTTTGTCTTTCTTTTTCCTTCAGTTTCGATGCTTCCTCGAAAGTAATTTTTGTACAAACTTTTGCATTTCTGCTGGCTTTATATTTCAATATGTATTTTGCATTTGTTTATAAAAACGCGTGGGATAAAAGATTTGAAATTTTATCACTCAAGTGTTAGTATTTGTGGGTTACTTCTGAAAAGTCTTTCTCTACTAATCTAACAATATATTATCTATATCAAAATACTTCATCTAAAAATACGATTTTTACGTCACAAAGTAGCCCTTTTTTCCTCTTTCCATATTGAACACTGAAGCATATAATAACAATAATAATAATAATAATAACAATAATAAACGGTCTTTTATTTCTTGCATTTAAAATTTATAATTTGGTTCTTACTGCAGAGGAAGTGCGTAGGAAGTGTCTGTGCAGTGAAATACAATATTATATAAAACAGTATCAAAATAATCAAGAGAAAAAGGGGAAAAAAGGTACATTGAGAAAAATATCATTTATTTAGTTCAGTTACCTCAGTAAAACTACCACAAGCGTCACGAATTCTTTAACCCTTTAAGTGCCGATGACCGTTTTTGCAGGAAAAACCCTATGCGTAGGAGTGTTTTTCTCTTTAAACGACACACATTGCGTGCGATACGTACGGTATATACGGTACGATTGCGTACCGTTTAAAGAGAAAACACTCCACCACATGGGTTTTTCTCAATATTTTAACATACCGGCACTTGAAGGGTTAAAAATCTTTGATAAGACGCCATAACAACACCCCCGTATCACTAACCAGCAGAACACCCTCCCCGGCAGGAAAATGTTCCTAAAGTTTGTCCCCGCTGGGAAATAAATTGCTAAATTCTGTCAGGGCATCCCCGGTGAGAGTTTTGTTTATCTACTTTCCTCAGTACCAAAAACAATAAAATCACTACCGCTTCTACGACAATTATCTACTGCAACCTAGAGGTGGATAAAAGAGTTTTTATTACCACATAGAGAAAGGTTCTATTCCGGATTATTTGAGTTTTCTATAGAAACACTTGTTACAAGTGTTTGTTTAAGCAAGCAAAATATTGTCTCGATTTGTCGTTCTTCCAAACACTTGTAACAAGCGTTTCTATAGAAAACTCGAAAATGCGGAATAGGATCTTTCTCATACTCTTACTGTCCTCCTTTAATTTATTCATGATGATAAAAAAAATTTCTAAGAGTGACAATTCAGAATCAGGCATCCCCGGCAAGACAAAAAAATTCATCCCAAGTGGATTTTCGGAAACGTTTTCGCATACCCGGTGGATTTCAAGAATGCTACCGGTGGAGTGAGAAAATTAACACCTTAATTTTTATGTACAACATGTTATATTTTTTTCTGTTTTTATTTGGGCAAATTTGAGTTTGCTGTTGTTGTAAAACTGTTCTTTACGAAAACGCATGTAAATATCCAGTATTTGCCTCTTATCATGAACAAAACAATTTTGAGAGAACGCCTTTAACATTTTTAATAAATGGCTGGACTACTCTACTTATTACAAGGCAACGCCGAGCCTCTAAGGATTGTTTAAAAAAACACAAGATTATTTTTAAAAACACAAGACTTATTTGTTGAAAATTCCTGTAAATCTGTTGAAACATATGTTTTGCTTCAAAATTCCAAGTGCTTTGTTACTTATGCTGTGTAGTAGACATGAGAAAACATGAAGTTCTTGTGATTAACTTTTTAAAGGTTTTTGCCCATAGCCATCAGAAACAGAGCAACGTATAAATTATGTATGCGGAGGAGGGTTGGCTATCATATAATACTCCACCCAAGGTTCGAAAACCACACCCTGCAGGGACTATTTTTCAAAATATTCCCCTTATTTCAGACAAATTTCAAAAACTTTCTCCAAATTTGTTAAGTCACAACCCTTAAAGAGACTGAACTCAAAGTTTTATATCTGATTAAACAATTATATCAAACAATCTTTTATAAAGCTATACACTTGTTAAAATAAGCATGTTATTAGCAAAACATGTCAAAAATTTGTTCAAATAAGCATTTTAGTAAAAATAAAGAAATTAAATGAACTTCGGTCTATATAATAATGACGTAACTTAAAGGAAAGTAGTTTTGCAGAATTAATTACCGCGGTTTTAGCCCAAGTTGCGAAATTCAAGCCCGCGAAACTTGCAATATTGCTTATGCTGGAAAATCATTTCTGATAAATTGAATTTTTGTCTTGTTTCTATACATCTTCCATTATGAGAGAAACTAATTTTTTTAAATGGTCAGCTGCGCAAAAATTAATTCTGCGAAAATTTCTTAGAAAATGTTGGAAATGTTTGCCCAAAATTTAGCAAAAACGAACCCTAACACAAAAGCATTTACAGATGAAAGGATAATATATTTTGATCAAAGGTCACACTTATTATATTATAATTATTTTTTATTTATTTTATTTTTTATTATTTATTTATATTGGGAATTATAAAAAAAAACATATTCGAGGGTCACACTTACTAAGAGAATTGAACCATACTTGGTAAGATTCAATGTTGAGCCAGACGTGTCCGTTCTGTTATTGATTGAGATCAAGCTTCGAAATTTCTTCATTTTCCCTATAGAAAACATGTAAACAACCAATAGAATACAAGGCAAAGTACAAATGAAAAGCACTATATGACCAAAGACTTCGTTTATAACTGTACCGTATTGATAAGGATAGCAGGGTTGCTACAGAATTTTTGTGAATGATTTCCCTGACTTTTTATGAAATATAGTATTTTTCCCCTGACCTTAGACCTGGAAACTATTAGATATTTTCCCTGACCTATACCGAAAAGACACAATTTTTCCCTGACCTTTTTCCCTGTCTAAATTAACCCACCCTCTCCTCTCCCTCTTCCTTGAGATGACCTCTTCTATATAATCGTTTGATAAACATTTTTTACTGTAATATCATCATTTGGTTCACGCAATGATTAATTATTATCTATTGTTTCTAATACTAAAAAATAATCAGAAGGATTCAGAAAATTTCCCTGACTTTTTAAAATTCTTTCCTGACTTTTTTCAAAATTCCCTGACATTCCCTGACTTTCCATGAATTTCCCTGACCAGTGTGAAAAACACCCTTTTCTCTCTGACTTTCCAGGACTGCAGCAACCCTGGATAGGTTCATATTAGCACTGTTCTATAGTCTAATTTAAACCAGTTTCTGAATATTAGGCACAAGGCTGGAGGGGGAGGAGGGGGCTTTGTTTGCTCATAGAAGCAAATTGTCACTCGGACAAAGTGGAATCGAATTCTTTCACGTGCCGTTGTTTCCACACGATAAAGTATTTCCTTACTTCCGGTCAGAGCTTTAAACTTTTTGAAATCTTTACAAGCACAGTATGCTCTTATTAATCTAGCTTTGCGTTCAGATTATTTTCTCCATAGCCTCAGATTCCGGTTTCAGCACTTAACCCCTTTAATCATACGGATTTTTCTCACATGAAAACGTAAAGCATCATTATACCTGGTTTGTCCTTTAACACGTTTTGTCTGACATTCAAGTTACCAACAAATTGATTGTTATTTCAAAACATAACCTCTGTGTATATAAGAATTCTCAACCTGCTTAATACATACAATTAAATGTTAATTGAATTGCGAACGATAATTAGGAGGTATTTATAGTAATTACCCTTACTCAACGAATCTCGAAGGGAAAGAAAAAAATGAAAAGAATAACTTTATTAATTGTTATAATTACTATAACTTACCACATAGTTCAGATGACAATTTCTTCTCACTAGAGTTTCCCAAAGTAAAAAGTCTCATAACTTTTTCAGCTGATCAAGGCAAATCTGTCTCGATGTTTCGTTCTTCAAAAATTATTGAATAGGGTTTTCTACAGAAAACTTAGGTGAGGAGAAATTGTCATCTGTATACACTCTCTTACTGACCCAGTGGCAGATTTAAGAGTGGCCATCCTAGCCATAACCCCAAGACTTTGCGAAGTCAGTACCATGCTGGGGCGTCGAACTTCAAACAAGAAACATAGATGCAAAACGATGACGACGAGCCACTTACACGCTTTTTATAAGAACGAACTTCGAGTATGCCTTTGAGCGTTATTTTTCAGATTTTAAGCCAAATAATGTTCTTCAGTTGTTCTTGATATAATAAAAAACATGTTGAAATCATTGAATTTAAGAATTATCTTAAGAAAATAGCCTTTTGAAGGCTTCAGATGTTTTTGACAGGCTCTAAAACTTTTACCATTTGTTGGCCCATATTTCTCGCTTTGCAGGACCTTGCGAAGCCTAAAACCACCATCGTGCTTACCTAGCCTCCAGATAGATTTGGCTTCGTGTGACAGTATGAAAATTAAGATCTGTCTGTTACCAGGTTACATTTACAACTTTTTTTCTCTATAAGTATATGGAATGTTGAGGTCAGCCTCAAATATGCTTATCTTGAAACGCAATTATTTCGAGATATCCACTGGTATCCCTTATGATAATAGGCTCAATTTGTATCTAAAACCAAAGCTCTTTTATATACTCTTTTCCTTCAAAAACCTTTTGAATCGCGAGATTTCTTAAAATTCAGAGTCAAATCTGCTTATAGACGCTATGCTTAGTTTACAGAATTTTGGTATCGTCCACTTAAAAAATCAGGATGCGAAAATTGAATCATTGTTTTACATGGGACACAAATATGAGTCTAAAATAAGTGAAAATACCGTTGAATACCGAAAATCAGCTATCAAAATTGAGGCAATTTCTAAAAAGCCTTAAATTTTTTTTTTTTGTCACCAAATTATTTATCTCATTCAAATGTTCACGAATGCTAGTTGAATATTTGACTTAATGTTTCAAAAATTTCTGAAATTTTAGAGCTTTTCCAAAAAATACAGCGTAATTTGGGGGTTAAATTATATTTGTTCATTTGGTTTAAAGGGCAATGCACAAAACGTTTAATGGTCTGTTACAACTCACTTTTAAGGCTACGCCTCGAGCATAAATGTCACTGGCGGGCAATAAATGTGACGGTCTATGGGAAGAGGGGACATAAAGCCAACCATAATTTACTTGACTCTCAAAATCATGAAAAAACGTCTGCGGAGGTCATTTCTATTTAAGCGACACGCAATAAACGGAAATGCACTCCTCCACAGATGTTTTTAGTAGTTTTGCCAGCGGGTGGAGTATGAACGCGGGAAAAATGACCAAGCCCCTTTTTCCCAAATACCGTTATGAAAATCAAAAGCGCGGGCGTCAAATATAACCAATGCCCGCAAAAACAGCGTTATTGTTATATTTCAATAATAAGATTATAAAAAAGTTCCTATTCCGCCTCAATCGAGTTTTCTATAGAAACGCTTGTTATAAATGTTTGGAAGAACGACAAGTCGAGACAATATCAATATTTACCTTGCTTAATCAAATAATTATAACAAGCGGTTCTATAGAAAACTCGAATGAAGCAAAATAGGATTTGCCTCTATGTGATAATTTACCAAGGGCAGCGACGCGAAGGTTTCAAGCAGGAGGCGTCAAAATAAATATGAAGAAAATTCGGCTCGCCTTCGTTGGACGGGGAAGTAATCCATCTTTCTTGAGAATATTATTTACCATGCCTTGCCTCGTTCTGAGACTAATTCCCACTCTGATAAGGAACTCATAAATGTAATATTGCACTTTTCTGCTTATTAGATTATTTCGTTTAATAGTAGACGTATATTTTGAAATATTCTTTTTAAGTGTGCACGACTAACAGTGCTTATTTATTTCGATCAATCTGACACAAATATGAAAATCTACCCACAATAGTGAAGTGACTTTGTCAGATTAGCGTAAAGCGACGAAATATGGCGCTCTAATGTTCCAAAAATTTCGTAGGCTTTCTTATTTTTCCATTTCGCGGAAAGCAAATTTTGCGGAAGACAACGAGAAGTTTAGCTTCTTTAATTAAAGTATCATTTTAAACGAAATTGAACGTACCATACCACCATTATAGCATACAAGGTCATAGACACCGATAATGAAACTCAGGATATATCGTGGCGTGACATTTGAATTTTCGATTGTTTACTATAACAATTATTGATTTTCGTAAACAATAACTGTGTGTGTCAACAAAATTGACAGTTAGCTAATGCAACAGATCTAAGGTCCTTAAGCTTCAGAAATACTTTTATCATGATTTTCAGGCTTTCAATTAGAATTGATAGACACTGGAATTATATAAAGTAAGCATTTAAGTGTGGTACCAAAATAAGCTTATAAAAGTGACCGAAATTATGAAGGAGATACGAACGCCTACAGACATAGAAGGTTGAAATTCAGCTACCTGATTCAGTAAATTTTTGATTTGGAAAATTTCCTAAAAAGTTTACGGAAATAGTGGTGACAGTGTTCAGTGTCAAAATTACCCGAAAAAGATCAAAAAGAAAGAAAAAAAAGAGGAAAAAAAAACAAAAAAAAAACAAACAAACAAAATCTGTATTAAAGTATCTAAAGTGTCACTTTTTAGAACAGGGAACAGAATCAACAGCTATCGATAAGTGAATAAACATTTCATTGGATTTTTTTCAGGTGTCCTCCCTAGTTTTTACAAATGAAAAGCGTATTCGCAAATCATTTTTCAGAATGTGGCCTAAAACCGCAAACATTAGTTCCGCAAAATCTATAATTTTGTGAAACGCAAAAATAACTTATACCTCAAAATGTATTTTTTTTGAGAATTTTCTAAATAATTATTTCCTCCGTGATTGGTAATAAATCGCAAGAATCAATAGCGCCAAAATACAAAACGTTTCTGAAATCTCTTTCTTACAAATATCTGCTATTACTCAATTCTTACCGACTTTGTCGACTTTTTAATCGAGCAAACGCAATTTTAGCTGAATCTTTACGATTTTAGCCGATTTTCCGAATGTAATTTTAGCAGAGTTCTTTTACAAAATTGGCTAGTAGCCGATTTAGTCGAGGTTAGATGAATATAGCTGATTTTTCTTCTAAATGGAGGTCTAATAAATTCGAGAAAAATGTTTTTCAAACAAAATTTCGATGAGTCTCGGTGAACAATGTTAAAAACGTAACTAAAAACCTCGCCAAAATGAATCGTATTTTGAATATCTTTAGTTTATAAAGCTATAAATGTCGTATAAATTTATTCATGTTTATATACATCTAATATTTATATTAATAAATGTCATGTATGAAAAGAATAGCAAAATGTTTTTGGAACACTACGGAAA
>JAUBWS010069833.1:0-14018 GCA_032270445.1 Darlingtonia californica
ATTTGATTCGTTAAGTTTTTCTTAGTGATAAATATACAATTTTTTCACAGTTGGGGAATTAGTAGATTGGTTAAATAGACAAATTCCCTACAAGGAATTAACTTATTTAGTACCATGATTTTTTGATAGAATGTAGAATTGAAAGCTCAGTCGAGCGCGTGCGTCTCACCTCGAACAATAGTCGTTCGAAATTAATTTCCTTGAAAAGTTAATTGTGGTTTTGACTATAAATTTTGCCTCTGAAAGTTTAGACTATTTTATAGTCAAATACATGGTTGCCGCGTGGAAACAGGAATTCTACGGACGGAATCGAAAAAAATACAGTTTTCCTCTTTTCCGATTGCAACTGCAGTTGCGAGTTGTTTTTCAATTTAGAGTTTATCATTTTTTCGATTTTTCGTAATATTTTTTTCGCCAAGTCAGTGTTTTTAACCAAAACGCTATTTTTCCACTTGTAAAAACTTACTTGAAATAATAGAAAATTTGTCCGTACGAAATTTTGGCACTTCTGGCACACATACATGTCGAAAAAATACAATAAATAGTACAGTTGAATTCCTTTTGAACTTGAACTCCTATAATTTGAATCGATTTAAATAATCATGAGACCCCTTGAAGATTTGAATTACATGAGTTTAACTGTACCAATTTTCTAGGATCCATAACTCTAGATTGAGTAACGATTTTCTAAATCTGTTTAAATAAAAGAAAAAACCAACACCAAAGTTGCTAGAATTAAAAAATTTACGTTTTGGCGCGTCATTTTAAAAGTATGACGTCATGGAATTTTGATGTCATAAAAATGCAAATGTAACAATTAAGATATACTGAAAGTTTCAAGTCAAAACATTGTTTTTGTCAAAAGATATTGACAATTGACAATTGACGCACTAAAGCCATTTGTATCAAAATATATTGACAATTTTCACCGGACGCCTACAAATTAGGCAGAATTACCCAGATGATCAAGCTGTTATCTTGAAATTTTTAGGAAATGTGTTAAAAAGAATTATGTTTAGGTAAAGACAGTTTCAAGTTGCCGGCTTTTTCCAATTTGAAGTTATTTAGGGATTTACCAGGCCGCGGGCCAAGCTTTTGAATTACTGTAAGCCTATTTTTGCAGCCCTGCAAAATTTGTAGTTGCATTTAAAAGTCATTAAAATCAATTGACAAAACTTGAAAATAATTTGCCTTAGTGGTATCCTTTATCTTAGTGTAATTGCGGCAATAATTTAGTCATTGAATCTATGTATTGTCATTTTTATCCAATAACATAAGTATGCTAAAAATTTTACAAACGTTTTTATGAGGAAGTGAGTGCTATTCATGAGATAAGGTGGAAGTACGCGCACACCTTCAGGGCGTAAGATGAAATATTTCCGCGTCATGTCAAACAAGAGAAATAAGTATGATTTATTTAATCAAGCTAAAAGTATTTTTTTTCACAGAAGAATTTGAGGTCTTCGCATGAAGTCCTTGACGAACTCTGTATCTGCCTCTGTATTGAGTACCAAACAGCATGCTCTCGGCTTTTCTCCTTTATCATGTAAAAAATCAGTTCATCATTTTCTGTCCTCCAGTTTACAACCCGGTTGAAATTCAAAGTCTTTGCCTTCAATTTCAACAAAAGATGTACCAGCTGTGTATGTTACAGTATTGTCAGCGTACATGTTGATTTTGCAGTCATTTAGGGTATTGCATCACATCACTGAAGCTGATTACACAGCGCACAAAACGGCCGAATACCTAGATCCCGTATATTACCATATAAGGACATAATTGGAAGAGATTAGTTCATATACGGTAGTATTTGGTAGAATTTCACGCTGTGTTAAAAAACAACAATGGTATAAGTACGGATTTTTGAGGGAAACTGCAGGTCACTGACTAATCTGGTGAAAACGATTTGAAAAAGGAACAATAAACATTTCTCAGATATGCATACGCACAAAGACGTTAAAAAAATTGATTTAAGGGCATGGAAGCTTAAAATCAAATAAAACTCTTTAGAAAAGAGTTTCAAATCATCAACAATTCCCTAAAGAGTAAAAAGAACTCAATTATAGAAATTAGCTGAAATACAATGTTTATCATTCAGTCCGTTTTTTCCGGATGCCCTGTAAATATTTCTCTAGATCATTCCATAGTCTGTTTAAGAAAAGCCGTTGACGCGTGGGCGAAAATAAGTCTGCTGCGTGGGAACGGGAACTATTCTATAGAATAGTCTAATATTGCTCCTGTTAAGTTTTCATCCTTCATGTTTTTTCGTATTGAATCAGTAAACAGACTGGCTACGTTTTCCGTGTTTTTATTTGAACGCAATCCAAACTGACCATTGCTACACACTTTATTCTCTTCGGGGAAACTCGCGTTTTTCGAAAACATTTGAGCAAATCAGGAGGGAGCTACAAACATGATGGCTTTGGATTTTGCAACGTTATAAAACTTTTTCTGAAGTTAATTGATCTTTCGAAATGGTAACAATGCTCTAAAGAATTGTTATTTTGTTTAAGATATCATTTATTTGAAATTTTCTGAAGAATGGCGTTACTGTGACTGCAACAGTTTGTTGTGTTTGCTGAAAAAAATAGACTTTCAGACAAATCTTTTGAAAGACACATGATATATTATTAAAATTTTTAGGGTCCTGGTCTCCTGAACCTAGGAGCTCCACGAACACTGCACCAGGGAGCAGTTCCCAGTCAAGAAAAAGACTATGTCCACCAAAAATTTCAATAATAATAAAAATTCCTGGCACAAAAGTGGTTAATCATTTCATCCAAAGTACCCAATCCCCAAGTGAGCACGGTCCGTTTTCCGGACGTCCTCTAGACGTCTTCCCATCCCCGCAAAATATTCAATTTCTGAAGCTGCTATTGAAAAAAAAAACAATTTAACACTTGGCATAGATTTGTTTTATTGTTACAGATAAAAGACACTTGATCAAACAAGGTATCTCACTCTTATTCTTGAGAAATCACTAAAAAAAAGCAAAAAAGTACTTCATTTTGGACGGTGGGACGTCCAGCGGATGTCCAGAGGACGGGCCGTGCCAACTGATTGAGGGAAGGGAGAGAAGTTTCTTACTGAAGCCCTTAATGTTGAATTTAAACCGATGAGTCTTATAGTCATCTCAGTGCTAAATGTTTGATTGGTAAGTTAATGAAGTTAAAACAGATCTTACACGCACTCAGCTGCATAAGGAAGTGGTAAAAAAATTAAATCCTTCATAAACAAAACAATTTAGAAATGATATATTGCTGTCAACCCTCAAAATAAAGTCAAAATATTTATAGAAACTTGTAATTGAAACAAATAATGTATCATTGTTTTATATTATTTGCAACAAAATTTGTAATTGATTAATGATATGGAAATATAAGGAAGTACCTGAGTGTCGCCGTTTAATTAAACAGGAAATTGAACTTTTTGTTCTACGTTAGCTGATAATTATGGCCGTGCGAACCTTTACTAGAAAGTAATTAAATTTCATTAATGTTCCTTTCGCAACAATTGGTTGTGTGAGTATATTACGAATTCACAATTGATTATGTTGCATTTTTTGCCTGCATTGTATTTGTCAAATTAATTGCATGAGCCATGCGTCACCAGGAAGTGATGTTCGATAACTCAAACTGTGCGGCTTATGCAGAGCAGTGCTATGCCCCTGTATCGGTGCCCCAGTCAGATCTAACACAGTGATTACCAAAGTGAAGAAATAGCCCAAAATTATCTTCAATTATTGCTCCAGTGAAAATTTCTCACCAAACTAATAAATAAGATGTGTGCTGAATATATAGTGTATTTAGCACAATCTGTGCACCCAACTTCAAATTCTCATTAGAGATACTTATGAATAACGAGCAATTTCTAAAAAAACCAAAGTCCTTGTAAAACATAAGTTAAATTTTCCTGGCTGAATTACCTTTTTGAGTTTAAGTCTAACCCAAGTCAAATTTCACAATGTTTTAGAGTGACCCTGGTGAGTTTTGAGTTTTCGCTGGGGTACTTTGACAGAGGTGTAATTCTTATTCAAAAAACAAACTATCTGACCCATTTGCCCGAGAGAAGTATCCAATAAACATGCCCTGAAAAAAAGTTACAGGAATCAAGTTATTCATGAAAACCTTACACAAAAAGGTGGTGGTGGTGCATGGCCTATGTTCCACGGATTTGTCCCAAGTCACAATTTAAATAGTTTATCCGATAAACCGTTTTGGACATTTTTGCTCTTGGTCTATCGGTAGACGTACAAAGCCTAGTAATTTTAAAAACTGGAAATTATATACATAGATAACTTTGATTGTTATAACGAACCAAGCTGATTGGCTAATACCAAGAAACTTATGAGTGGTTCTTTTTCCAGCGCTGCCTCTTCGAGAATTAGTCTGAAAACTTATTTCATATTCTCGCAACTATTAACTAGACCATAAAATGATACCAACAATACCCAAGCATTTAGCTTTATGGTTGAGAATAATAAGGAAGTCAAAATGAGTCCAAATTTTAGATATCTTGCGTTGTGGCTTGTTTCATTTTGGTGTATTTCTTTTAACGGAAAACTTTGAATAAGCCACTTATTACCAAATATACACATAATTGCTATACCAAAGCAGTTGGTTTTCTGATTGAGAACAAGGAAGTTCAAATGAGGACATAGTCGAATGGGTCCTCGGGGCTCTCACAGAAAATATCACAATCATTTGTCCCCTTTTCTCCTTCTCATGGCAAATATAAACGAAGAAAATGTAAGACTTTGATAAATAGAAAAAAACATATTTCCTTCCTGTCATGGAAGTTTCCTGGATATGTTTGAGAGAGTAAACATAATATTCAACATTACTCCTATTGAAAATAGATAAGAAAACCCTGGGGGGGGGATACAAGACTGAGATTTCCTTGAAAATATTTCTATATTTCTGTACCGTTACGATTATTCCATATCCGAGAGTAGAGAGACTATCAACAAACTTCTTCAAACTTTGGACAAATTAAAAACACGCTCTCCAAACTTTTTCAGCCCGTAACCCTAAGAGATTGGAAATCAAAAAATCTTTTGAAGTATTTGGTTACTTATGACTGACAAATGACATGACTCAGAAGGAGTCCCCCCTTCACAGAGATACAGTGTTGGGGATTTAAGCAATGTTAATATACCATTTAATAATTGCTTAACCATTAGCAAAATATGCAGACATATGTTGTTTTCCGAAATTGGATTGACACATCATTAAAATTTGTCATTAACTTAAAGTAACATCTGCATGATTATTGCGTGAAATGGACCGTATCTAATTACCAAAAATTTGGCTGTATAAATAGATCAATGATTTGAAGTGAAGATTCATTCCTGGCATCAATTTCAGATAGAAAGGAAGAACAATCGGCAAAATGAAGCTTTGGAAGGTTTTATTACTCTTATCCTGTTTGGTGTATGTTCAATGTACGTTGTATATCTAGTATTGGCTTCACCAGTAATGTTTCCGTTATTTTGATAAGATGAATTAAAGAATATGATTTTTCGTTTTCAGGTACACCAGCAGCAGTTGAAGACAAACCAGCTGAAGAAAAAATTGAAACACCAAAGGAAGATGAAACACCACAATTAGAAGATGCTCAGGATGAAGAAGATCAAGAAGATGAGACAAATGATGAAGACGAGGAATCTGACGAAGAAGGAAACGACGAAGAGAAAGGTAAATTTGTTTTTGCTTCATTTTTTTTTTTCTTCGAATCCTCCTGCTTAGGAAATTGTTTATTAAACGATTCCATTTCCGTTCTTACAGATTTGCAGGAGACCGAAGACGAAGATGAAAATGCAGTTGAAGAAAATGATGGTAAATATTCTTTTTCTTAAGTGTATATAGATTTGATCAACAGACGGATGGTTGCGCCATAGAGAACGTTAGACTTTGGAAACATTTTTTAACCAACACGGAAATCTCCAAGCCTCATACCACGTTTGATTCTACGGAAAATAGCATCCACAATACTTCTAAAGCATGAAAACTCTTCCCAATGTATTTTTTTTTATTGCTCAATGCCAAAATGAGAGGGTCCTTCTTAAGAGAGATTAGAATTCCCATATACATTTTGAGCAATGCACACTTGAGCGTTGATGATGATGCAAGGTTTCAGTCGAATCGATTTAACTATAAATTATAGAGAGTTCCTTTCAGTCAAAACGTTAAAACTGGTGTTGCTGTTCTGGACAGTATTCGGATCATTACTTTAATGCAAATAAAATTAAATATCTAAAACGATGAAAGTAAAAAATGAGTTAACAGGCCCTTTGTGATAAAATAAATGAAGATGGTTTTCAGTGTAAACTATTTACGTTTTTGTTGTGTATCGTTTGATAATTTTTGTAGATGTTTAAGCTTGCTATTCTAATTTTCAAATTTTCTTGTCCATTTACAGAAGACCCACACTATTATAAACGAAAATATTACATCAAACGATCTTACCGACACTGGAAAAAATGCAGCAGAGTACGTTGCCGCAAACATTGCAGAAAAGTCAAGCGTGGCTACTATTACAAATACTATTGCACCAAAAGATGCTACAAATGGTGCCGCCTGTGTTGGAAGAAATGCACTCAAAAATGTTATCGTTACCGTGTCAAACATGGTTATTACTACAAATACAAAACCGGATGCTACAAACGACGATGCAAACGTGGATGCAATAGAGGCTACAAAGTCGCTGTTAAACCTTATTATGGATAATAAATGGAATCTTGGCTAAGGACAATATGAACAATAATTGGTCTTTTTGGGTTGATTGTTTATATCTCTACTTTTGTATGTTGTATTAATTTCGTATGATCTAATAAAAAATTTACAAAAATATTAATAAAAAATGACATGCATAAACATTGAACAAATACCATTGTCGTCTTCTAGTTTAACAGTAATCCAGTGGGGGAGGGGTAACTTTACTCTCCCCATGTTGAACTTTCTAAAGTAACTTTTGAACGATTTATGCTAGTGTAATACACTTTTGTTTATATAAATAAACGTTAGTTGTGTGTGTTCTGACAAGATTTTAGACCCATATCTTCAACGTGTATTTATATATTGGTGACTGCTTTACACCACTTACCAATATAAGCTATATATCTGTATATGACTTATATATCGGTAAACTAGTACCCAAAATGATATTGACTTCAAAACCAAGTTTGACCAACAAGAAATAATTGACTAGCACGGTTTTTTGTTCTTGCCGTTTTGACAGGAACCCGTCCCTCTCAATTCGGCATTTTTTCTTCTTCTTTACGTAAATTGGCAAACGAGGAGATCATCTGGTTGCAGGCGCCTCTGGTATAGTCCTGATTCAGACTAAAGCGTTTTCATTGGTTAAACTCCAAAAGAAACGATAGATTAAATAATCAAACCCCCATAAGATTACCTATATTAAAAACAAAGGCGGGAAATTTGATTTATTGTTTTTCACGAATTATGATTTCTCACCGGAAATGTGGTTTATTGTTTTTTATCAACGATCACTTTTCAGACATGCTTTGTCTGCAACCATGCTGTTCTTTTACAGAGATGTGTGGAAAAAAGTAAATTATTTCAATATTTATTTATGAAAACAGAATGGATTCCCAGGCTAATTAAAATATGGAAATGTGGAAAATTGTTAAAAGTTGATATTTATAGCGCCTCATATTTAAACATCTTGCTCTTAGGTGACTTTAATGCTACACCTGAACTCAAAAGTTTTATTGAAATTCACTCCTTAATACTGTCATATTAGGCAACCCACGTGTTGTAAATCTCCAGAAGGCCGATGCATAGACCTCATACTATCTAACAGGAAACATAGTTTTCAATATACAGGAGTTACTGAAACTGGCTTAAGTGATCACCATGGTCTTATTTTTACTATGCTTAAGACTAAATTTCATAAATTGAGGCCTAGTAAGGTAGTTAGATATAGAAATTATAAATATATTGATTATAACAAATTATTATATGTTATTGATTGTCAGTAATTATAAGGAACTATCATATGAAAACTTCAATCATATTTTTAAATTATGAATAGACATGCTCCAATAAAAACAAAGTTTCCTAGGGGTAAAGAAACCATATATATCAAAAACCCTCAGAATGGCCATCATGTTTAGATCAAGACTCAAACAGAAAGCGATTAAAACAAGAGATCCTGAGGACATGGCAAATTATAGACACCAGGGAAACTTTGTTGTAAATCTAAATCGAAAAGAGAAGAAAAATTACATTGCTAAATATTTCCCCCAACTCGGAACCAAAATTTTGGAAGAAATTTAAACCACCTTTTCAGAAAAGAGGCTAAATTCTAGCAATGTAAATCTTCAACTCTTAGAAAATGGTAGCATTATAAATGAGAATATAGATATTGCTCTATTCAACGAGTATTTCAATAGTATTACATCTACTTTGAAACTGCCAACCTGGCCTTTTAGTCACAATTCTGAAGATCATATTAGTGACGTCATTCAAAATTATTCAAATCACCCTAGTGTTAAGGCAATTAAATAGAAATTTCCTTACTTAAATTTCAATGAGCATGTCACATCAGATTGCATTCACAAAGTTATATTAAATCTAGATAGCACAAAGTCTGTGAGTAGTGAAATTCCAGTAAAATTGCTGAAGGTGGTCGCTGGAAACTGCGCTTCTTATCTAAATGTTTCAATTATTGTCTTGACTGTTCTACTTTTCCGCATGATCTTAAACTTGTAGACATCGTTCCTTGTCATGAAAAAGGCAGTTCTGTTTAAAAGTCCAACTACAGGCTCATAAGTTTATTACCATCAATCTCTAAGGTATTTGAGAGGCTCTTAGCTGATCAAGTGAACCCTTTCCTTGACATCTAAATTTCTCTGTGGTTTTCGTAAAATCTCAGTACCCAAAATGTCATCTTGGATATGATCATTAAATGGAAAAATTATCTAAATAATAAGGGGAAAGTTGGGGCCATATTGATGGACTTATCTAAAGCTTTTGACTATCTTTCACATGACTTAATTCTGGCTAAACTGCATGCTTATGGTTTTGATAGAAAAAGTCTAAAACTTCTTTATAGTTACCTGACTGGAAGAAAACATAGAGTTCGTATTTCTAATGTTTTTAGTGAATGGCTGACTATATCGCTTGGAATACATCAAGGGTCAATTTTAGGGCCCATTATATTCAATATATTTATGAACGATCTATTCATAGTTTTCAACAATAAGTTGATCTGTAATTTAGCAGATGATAATACACCTTATGTTTGTGTGACCCGTGGCCGAGTGGTTAAGGCACTGAGCTTAAAAACTCAGGGGTTCCGAGTTCGACGCCGTTGGTGAAAATTACCTCATCGCAATTTCCACAAGGTTCCCTGTAGGTGTTTCACAGGAAGGCAGGACCCTCATTGATAGTAGTTCAAAGAGAACTGAAGAGGCTATCCTGGGTAAATAAGTTCAAATAACAATAATAATAATAATAACAATAATAATAAAACTTGGAAACTGTTGTCGAATCTCTAACTGCCACAATATCTTCAACTTTTGAATGGTGTACTTACAATTCCTTACTTGCAAACCCTGCTAAAAATAGTTTTTATAGATATTGATAGAATGCCAATTAAAAATTAAAAAACTGTAAAGCAGCTTCTAGGAGTTGTTCTTCTTGATGATAAATTGTCTTTTTTTCCTCAGATCCAAGATCTTACATAAAAGGTTAACAACAATATCAAAGCACTTCTGAGGATAAGAAGACATTTATCTCATTCACAAGCTGATATTTTATTCATACCTTTGTAAATTATATGTTTAATCATTGTCTGCTTATATGGATGTTTTGTTGCAAACAAGCTTATAATTTAATTGATAAAGCCCACTTTAGGGCACTCAAGGATAGATGTCTAGTTTTCGAAAGCCCCTTCTGTAACCTCCTGATTAAATAGAAGACTGCGACGATGCAAATTTGTTTTCCGTGAATGGTCGGAAGAATCTCACTCGGTCGGAAGAATCTTTTGAGATGGTCGAAAGAATCCCGTTCGGTCGGAAGAATCATTGGAGAAAGTCGGAAGAATCTCATAAATACGTCATAATACTATACGCATGCACGTGTTCAATATTATTTTGAGATTTCGGCAAACTGGTCAGCCGGGTTGGCCGAGAGGATAGCATATCAGTATTGAAAGACAAGGCATGGTGATTCGAATCCTGTCAAAATTTAACAAGAAATTAAAATTGCTCTCTAAACATGCATTTTCACAGAAACTGGCAGGTAGCAAAAGAACTCTCCGCAGCAAAACAAGTTGACCGACATGACGGACTCTATGTCATTTTACCTATGGAGTATCTTGCACACGGAGTGGATGGAAAGTTCCAGCGTTTCATTCTATCACTTATGCACGGCGTGTGATTCGTAAAAGGTGAGCTTTGTTTTGAAAAAAACCCGAGCTAAGTTAAAAGACCACTCAACTTAGGATGCGAAGTTTCGGTTAAGTGCCGATTCTCATAAGAAACGCAGCGCCTGACCTGGGTCTCCAAAGGTGGTGAGGTCTCAGTTTAGCACAAAACCTCGTAAAATTTTAAACGCTCGATCTGGGACGCCTTTTATTTCATGCTGAATCTGCAAACATGGCTCCCCTGTAGGTGTTTCACGAGGTAGGCTGGCACTATGGTATGTAAGGATATCGTTAAAAGTCTACGCCTGCGAGAGTGAAATTGCTCTCCCGTGTAGACGATAGACTTGCTATATTACAAGGTCCAATGTGTCGCGAACATGGGGCCTGTAGTGACTGGTAAGTGATGTGATTTCCTATCCTCTCGTAGGATAGGCCCATTCCAACGATATCGCGGAGGGACTACTCATATATGCAAAAATTGAGTGATCGACCGGCTAAACTTTCTTCAAAAAAGATTTCTTCTGTTGCTGCAACGAAAGAGAAATAGTAGAGCTTTTTACTGTCAAATCATTCATATTGCAATAAAAAAATCACGTAAAACGAACAAATTTATTATTTCAACCAAAGAAACCCAAACCCAAGTGGGCACAGTCCATCCTCTGGAAGTCCTCTGGACGTCTTTCCGGCCCCGCAAAATATTCAATTTCTGAGGCCACTATTGGAAGAAAAAGAATTTAGCACTTTGCATTGATTTGTTTTATTGCTACAGATAAAAGACGCTTGATCAAATAAGGTATTTTACTCTTATTCTTGAGAAATCAATCGCAAAAAAAAAACAGCAAAACAACAATACTTCTCATGAACGAGGGGACGGACCGTGTCCACTGAATGAGGGACGAGAGAGGAGTTTCCTACTGAATCCCCCAATGATGTCATGCTAGTGCTAAATGTCTATAACTTAATAAAGTTCAATAAAATCTTACATGCATTCAGCTGCATAAGGAAGTGGTAAAAATTAAGTCCTTTATAAATAAAACAATTTAGAAATGATATGTTGCTGTCAATCCTCAAAATATTTATGGAAATTTGTAATTGAAACAAATAATGTATCATTGTTTTATATTATTTGCAACAAAATTTGTAATTGATTAATGATATGGGAAATATAAGGAAGTACCCGAGTGTCGCCGTTTAATTAAACAGGAAATTGAACTTTTTGTTCTACGTTAGCTGATAATTACACCCGTGCGAACCTTTACTAGAAAGTAATTAAATTTCATTAATTTTCCTTTTGTAACAATTGATATTACGAATTCACGATTGATAATGTTGCATTTTTTACCTGTTTTGTATTCCTCAAATTAATTGCATGAGCCATGCGTCACCGGGAAGTGGTGTTCGATAACTCAAATTGTGCAGCCCATGCAAGGCAATGCTATGTCCCTGTATCCAATTGCTGAATAACATAATATAATATTGCCTTAAGGCTAGTGAAATAATAAGCGCAAATATAAGAAACTCGGAAAATATTTACTATATTGTAAATTATCAGTATTCTATGGTTCTAAGATGATATAAATTTGTTTCATTTAACATCGAGTCTTTCTTTTTCCTTCTTTTTCCAGTACATGACCAATGACTTGAATATTATTTGACGATTCAAAAATAAAAACAAGATCGCTATGAACAAAAACGTTCATTGAAAAATTCAGCAAATAAGATTAATTCAAAACTGAGAAGGCCTGAAATTTTACTATAAGTTGGAAAAGCAGACATGAACAAATTTCATAAGAAACAAAATTCATAAGAAATGAAGAAAAATAATTTGAAGTTTTGCTCACAAGCTTGCTAATGTGAAATATTGAAACTTGAAACAGCAAAATTATATCTTCACTTCTTGATGAGACGAATTTCAAGTTTTGTCAATTGTTTTTGATGACTTTCTATTGCAACTCACAGCTTTTCTTTTTGTAGAGCTGCAAAAATAGGCTTTCAGTAACAACAGCAATTATGTACTATTGCGACTTCAAGTACACTATTTTATATAGTCTAAGTTTATAAAATCTAAATTAAAAATTACTCCAATTGGAGCTGCCCCCGGAAAGAAGAACTGACTATCTTCAGAGTCGAAATTATATGTAAAGTTTTAGAGCAAACTAGCTTTAAGGGGTGAAGTCGCAAAAGCCAATACTTGTGGTGGCCTCCGCTTTCCATTCTAGACTACCATGAAATTGTGGTACCCAATTTTTAATTACATAACGAGAATTTGTCTGCAAACCAATTTCATATTTTCGGACTTATGAGTCAGACTGGTGTTCAAATAAGAAAGAAATGTTTCAAATTTTACCAACACTGCCCAAGCAGTTAGCTTTGTGGTTGAGAACAAGGAAGTCGAAAGGAGGACATAGAAAATTTTTTGATATCTTATGTACTGCTGCTTGCGTTATTCTGGTGTATTTCTTTTAAAATAAAACTTTGAATAAGCCATTTATTACCAAATATACACATAATTTCTATATCAAAGCAGTTGGCTTTGTGGTCAAGAAAAAGGAAGTCCAAATGAGGACATAGTAGAACAGGTCCTCGGATGCTCCCAGAAAATATCACGATCTTGTGTCCCCTTTTCTCTTTCTCATGACAAAAATATTGAAGAATTTCTTATATAGAGAAACATATGTTTCTTTCCTGTCATGGAAGTTTCCAGGATATATTTAAAAGAGTAAACATGATATTGAACGTTACTTTTATCAAAAATAGATAACAAAACCCGGGGGGATACTAGACTTAGATTTCCTTGAAAAAATTCTATACTTCTGTACCGTTACGATTATTTGATACCCGAGAGTAGACAAATAAGAGAGTTTACCAAAAAACTTTTTGAAACTTCTGACAATTTAAAAGCACGCTCTTCAAACATTTCCAACCTGTAACCCTAAGGGATTGGAAATCAAAATTCTTGTGAAGTATTTGGCTATTTTTGACTGAAAAATTTGACAGCATTAAATAAGCGTTGAAGCGGCACTCAGAAGGAGTGGACAAAAGAAGTGATGCAAAGGTTGAGTACTTCCGCCTCCCCATCCCCCCATCACACAGATACAGTGTTGAGGATCTAAGCAAAAATGATATATCAATTGTTAATTGCCTAACCATTAAAAAAATATGCAGACATATGTTGTTTTTCAAGACTGGATACTTAACACATCATTAAAATTTGTCAATAAATCAAACAAACATCTGCATAATTATTGCGTGGAATAGACCGTATCTAATTACCAAAAATTTGGCTGTATAAATAGATCAATAATTTGAGGTGAAGATTTATTCCTGGCATCAAATTCGGATAGAAAGGAAGAACAATCGGCAAAATGAAGCTTTGGACGGTTTTATTACTCTTATCCTGCTTGGTGTATGTGCAATGTAAGTTGTTTATCTAGTATTGGCTTCACAAGGAATCTTTCCGTTATTTTGATAAGATGAGCTAAAGAATATGATTTTTCGTTTCCAGGTACACCAGCAGCAGTTGAAGACAAACCAGCTGAAGAAAAAGTGGAAACACCAAAGGAAGATGAAACACCACAATTAGAAGATGCTCAGGATGAAGAAGATCAAGAAGATGAGACAAATGA
>JAUBWS010069844.1:3882-14014 GCA_032270445.1 Darlingtonia californica
GCATGACTATGCTTCTCCGAAGTTGAATCGAAAATGAAGGATTTTTTAATATTTTTGCAGAATTATTTTTGCAGAATTTGACCAAATCCGCAAAAACAAAATCCGAAAAAAATTCTTCCCTTAAGGTATAAAAATATCGCATGTACATGAAAATATTGCGTGAGAAAATGTTGCGCATGTATGAGGATTATATCGATGAAGATTTGCTTCTTTGTCATACCTGCTTCGACAGAGTTTGGATCTTTTCTGAACTGTATTCGTTGTTTCGCATGTATGAGGATTATATCGATGAAGATTTGCTTCTTTGTCATACCTGCTTTGACAGAGTTAGGATCTTTTCTGAACTGTATTCGTTGTTTCGCATGTATGAGGAGTTTCATTGTGGTCAATAAACTTGATTGTAAGAAGTGCTTACATTAGAATTATTCTCAACAACTTTGTCGAAATGACAGTGTTACACGCTGTTTTTTTTGAGGATAGGCAAATTTTGATTAGAGTGTGGTATATTAATAGTTTTCAACATGAAATCTCACCCTGGTATTCTTATAAAAGGTATCCTTATAAAAGAAAAAGTGTGCATTTTATTGCAATCAACTCTTTGTCAAAACGAACAGTGCCCGAAACGATGAAGTTTAGACGACACCCAGAATGAGCTATTCAACAAAATGTTTGCCATCCCTTTACATTTACATAAATCAAGAAAAAACCTTAACGCATGTGCTAATTTTACCATTCGGGATCTAAACTTCTCTTTCGTTCCAGTGTTTCTTCGCATGAAAAAGTTATGGTATGATATGATTTGATTATTGAAGCAGAATAGTCTCTTCAGTTCTTCATGAACTGTTATCAATGAGGGCCTGTCTTCCTGGAAACACCTCAGATCACCATGCAGAATTAACACTGATTGGTGAAATTCACTACCGAAAATCTCGAACTCGGAAACTCTGTTCACGTGAACAACGCCTTATCGACTAGGCCACGGCTCCACACTGAAAGTTGTATCACGTAGTCTGATCAAGGATTATTTTATAAACAAGTTTTCGAGATTCGAATACTGTATACAGTAAACTGTATAAGCAAATACATATAAAATCTAAACTAATCTTTTTCTCTTATCCTATCCTTGAAAGTTATGATTAAAAGTTGTATTCGAGTTTAGGAAACTATTCTCGATTTTTTAAAGTCAGCACCAAACCTTGTAGCAGATAACAGAATTTATGTAAGCGCCGAAATATTTTACAATGGATGACTCCATCAAAAGATGACATTTAACATGTCCCTTTTCATTTTATAGGTGGAAACAGGTTCCAAGTCTATCGAAAAAGCAGGATTAAGATCACTTGAATAAATAATAACTATATATATAATAAGTGAATCTATAGAAGGGTTACATATAGCGTTTCCTCTATTCTTTTACAATAACAATATTTGCATAATCTAACTGAAATAACCCAATCACATACCCCCGAAAAAAAATCAAATAACTTCCTAAAACTTTTATCGAACAGAGTAACGGTCCCTGAAAAAAATATCGTTTTCCTTAACCATAAAAATGTCAATTTTGATAAATCAATAGCTGTGAATACTGTAACTTCCACAAGCCCTATTGTCACCATATCTATCCAAAACACGTTACATAAAAACAAGAAGAAAGTCGCGGCCACTTTCAGCAATATTCTTTTTGAACGGTATGTTCAGAAGTCACTAGCTAGGAAACCTAGCCCTCTGGCTTGCGGGCCTACAAGCATACGGTACGCACCCAGCACGTTTCTTTAATCAACGTAAGCGTATCATATCCACGCTCCAATAAAAGAGGGAAAGAGTGGGGTATAAAAAAATAAGAGAGCTGAGCGTCCTGGCTAAGAATTCACAAGCAAGTTCATAAAACTACTCTCGATTTTTTTCAAAGACAGTATCAAACCATTTTCACATCCGTGAGTAATATCGAAAGTTTCTTTCAATTCGCTTTCTTTCTGTAATGACGTCACTTGGTATGTTCGAATCAAATGGTACAAAGCCACTTTCAATTCAAACATGGCAAAACGTTGTCCAATACAATTTCGTGGACCTGCTGAGAATGGAATATATAGAAAAGCACTTCTTTTTTTCTCCTCAAAACCATCGAATCGTTCTGGAATAAAGTCCATTGGATTTTCCCATACATCCGAACACCGGTTCATACTCACTATATCGACAACAACAGCAGATTCTGGAAATGTAATACCACCAAGACAAGTCCCCGCGGGTATATTGCGACCGATACGGCTAACAACAGGATGTAGACGCAATGTTTCTTTAATAACATAGTCAAGGTATTTCAATTCTTTGAGATCTTCAAGGCACAATGACTTCTTTCCAAAATTGAACAATTCCTTAAAAAGTTTGTCTTGAACACCCTGGTTTCGTCCCAAACAATACAAACACCAAGCAAGAGCGGTTGAAGTTGTATCATAACCAGCATTAACGAACGTATTCACTTCATCTAAAATTCCTTCAATATCAATTTCTCCTCTCTCGAACGCGTCTAACATTATATCGATGAAGATTCGCTTCTTTGTCATACCTGCTTTGTTAGAGTTGGGATCTTTTCTGAACTGTATTCGTTGTTCAATAGCTTCATGAACAATACCCTTAACGACTCTCAACTTCTCGTTAAACAGCTTGCCATCTTTGGTGAAGGAATATATGAAATCTGATTTAAATAGAGGATTAAGAGAACGGCGAGCAAGGATACTCATTGAACTTTCGTATGCCTTTTTATATTTTCCATCGTTCGTTTCCTCAAGGGAAAGATTCATTCCCATTGAAGTTTCACATATTATACTCATCGAATATGGTTTGGTCACTTTAAAAGCATCAAACGATGAGCTTTCATCTTCAGCATATTTCTTTAAGAATTGAATCAAATCCATGGTCCTGTGTTCCATCACTGAAATAAAATCACCAAGGATATCGAAATGAAAAGCTGGCGTGATCATTTTCCTGCGTTTCCTCCACAGTTCACCTTTGCTTGTTACAAGACCATTACCCAGTAACTTCTCTAAAATCCAGTAATAAAATGACTTTTCAATGTACTTCTGACTTGATAAAAGATCTTCCCATATCGCCAGATTTCGTGTCGTAAAGACCGGGTAATACATGAATAAAATGCCAAACACACCGTTAAATTCTTGGAACCATTTCTCTCTTGATTGTACCGAATTGTACCAATGACGGTTCTTTAATGCCAACAAGTGACCAATTATTGGCCAATCACATGGAATAAATTTCAAATCTTTACCAAATGACCGTTTATATCGTGACCATGCAAAAGGTATAAGAAGTATGCAACCAATAAATGTCGTTACTAGAACAGCAATAATTTCTATCATGTTGACAATGTGTGTTTAGCTTCCTAAAAAACACAAATACATAATAAAATATCATTAATCCCACATCAATTCCGTTTCAGTTATTTTCATTTTTCTTTTTGGCATGACGTTATTCAAGCGAAAACAGGCTTCAAGTGTATTGGGGTGGAGACAAAATGAAGTGGATGTCCACAGTTGGCGGGCAGCAATGAGAAGGATCAGCGATCGACAGTAAAAAGAGAAACGAAAGAGTTTGAATACAGGCGATACATACATTGCCGCGGTCCAATAAAAGAGCGAAAGAGTTGCGCAAAAAAGAAAGATAAGAGAGCTTGGTGTCTTAGTTAAGAAGTCACAAGCAAATTCCTAAAACTACTCTTGATTTTCATTTCCGTGCATAATATCGAAAGTTTCTTTCAATTCGTTTTCTTTCTGTAATGACGTCACTTGGTACGTTCGAATCAAATGAGACAAAGCCACTTTCAATTCAAACATGGCAAAACGTTGTCCAATACAATTTCGTGGACCTGCTGAGAATGGAATATATAGAAAGAACTTCCTTTTTCTCCTCAAAACCAGTGAATCGTTCCAGAATAAAGTCCATTCATTTTTCCTATACATCACATATTGCAACCGACACGGCTAACAAGAATACTCATTGAACTTTCGTATGCTTTCTTATATGTTCCATCGTTTGTTTCCTCAAGAAAACCTGTTTCACGGAAAAATATGATTTCCCGCTGTATGTCTTCCATCGTGTTCTACCGTATGTAGTAGCGAATAACCACCCCCTCTAGATTATTAATTTATGAAAAATTTTCCAACCAACCCGATTTTATTAGATTAGATCGATAGGGTAGTCGGTAGAGAAATCGGCAAGCAAGAGGTCCCCACTCGGTCCGTTATCTTTGTGGTAGTTGTAAAGTCACATTAGTGTAGATTCTATTGATTCATTAGAATCAACAAACTTTTTAATAATCATTTAATAAAAATCATCTATCTAACTCCTAAAAACCTATACATGTCTGATCGCGCAAATAAGTGAAAATGGGACGGTGCATTAATTATAATATTTCAAACAAACTTTAAAAACAAGTAATCTAGGTTTTCAATTTGCAGATTTCACCAATTTTTCCACATCTAGTTAAAACAAACCAACCCATTAATGCTAAAATAAAAAAGACGCGATAACTACCCAAGACATTGGTCAAACAGAATAACGATTCCTCTAAAAATAACACTTCCTTAACCTTAAAGACGGCATTTTTGAATAGTTGTAAAAACTTCTGCAAAGCCTATGTGAGGGCCGACACATACAGGCTATTACGAATAATGTACGCGTTCAAAACATATATTGGAACGGCTAAAAACAGAATACAAAAATAAAAAATTTAACATAAAATTTTACATAGGACTAATAATATAACAGAACTTAAACTAATACGTGGCCAGAAACACGAACCCATGTCTAGAAAGACGAAACCATGGCTAGCAAAACAATAGGTACACGCTGTAGACTATAAAACCCAAAATGACACTACAGGGTGTCCCATAAAAATGTGGCCACTCGTAAAAATGTCATTAGTAATAGCATAGAAAACTGTTAGTTTATTCATTGTTTTGATATGCGGTACTTTTGATGAATTGTCATGACAATTTTACGAGGCCACATTTTTATGGGACACCCTGTAGAAAACGCACAGAAAATCCCCAAAATGTGCAAAGGTAAAACCAATGCAAAAACCATAGTAACATAGGAGCAATCGAAACATATACCACACAGAATAAACTTACTTAAAATAACATAGTTATGCCATTGGCAGACATCGAACAACCACACGCACATCACTAATGTCACAGAACATGGACAAATTCTACAAACACAATATTTACGCACACAACACGAGAAAGAGCAATTAAATTAATCAAATAATCGAAACAATAAAAATTACACAAAAATACTATAAAAAACGCGCATCGAAATAATGACGGTAATTGCCCTGTAAAAACCTGATTAGAAACTGTAGGATAGAACGCACGCAGGAAATAGAATAAACGAGTAAAACCGGTAAGTAAGACAAAAGACTAAACTGAAATGAGAAATGCAATGCAAAAAATGGACAATTATGATGCAAAAAACACGCAACTGAAAATAGGATAACAGACGCACGTAAAAACGCAAAACACATAATAAAATAAAGGTAAAAACTATTAATGGCCGTAAAAGCCTTTTGTTATAGAATCAATCTCCTGCGAAAAACTTTGAATTGAGACAATCAGGTGAAACAATTCATTCCCACTCACACATCAGTTCACAAAACTACTCTCGAATTTTCAAAGACAGTATCAAACCATTCTCACACCCGTGTGTAATATCAAAAGTTTCCTTCAATTCGCTTTCTTTCTGTAATGACGTCACTCGATATGTTCGAATCAAATGATACAAAGCCACTTTCAGCTCAAACATGGCAAAACGTTGTCCAATACAATTTCGTGGACCTGCTGAGAATGGAATATAAACAAAAGCACTTCGTTTCTGTTCTTCAAAACCTTCAAATCGTTCCGGCATGAATTTCATCGGGTTTTCCCATACATCTGGACACCGGTTCATACTCACTATATCGACAACAATATCAGATTTTGGAAATATAATACCACCGAGACAAGTCCCCGCAGGTATATTACGACCGACACGGCCAACAACGGGATGTAGACGCAATGTTTCTTTAATAACATAGTCAAGGTATTTCAATTCTTTGATATCTTCAAGGCACAATGACTTCTTTCCAAAATTTGACAATTCCTTAAAAAGTTTGTCTTGAACACCTTGGTTTCGTCCCAAACAATACAAACACCAAGCAAGAGCTGTTGAAGTTGTATCATAACCAGCATTAACGAATGTATTTACTTCATCTAAAATCCCTTCAATATCAATCTCTCCTCTCTCGTAAGCATCCAACATTATATCGATGAAGATTCGCTTCTTTGCCATGCCTGCTTCAACGGAGTTGGGATCTTTTCTGAACTGTATTCGTTGTTCAATAACTTCATGAACAATACCTTTAACGGTTTTTAAGGTCTCTTTGAACCGTTTGCCATCTTTGGTGAAGGAATAAATAAAATCTGATCTTAATAAAGGATTAAGAGAACGGCGAACAAGAATTGTCATTGAATTCTCGTAAGCCTTTTTGTATTTGCTATTGTCTGTTTCCTCGAAGGGAAGATTCATACCCATTGAAGTTTCACATATTATACTCATCGAATATGGTTTGGTAACTTTGAAAGCATCAAACGACGAGCTCTCATCTTCAGCATATTTCTTTAAGAATTGAATCAGCTCCATAGTCCTGTTTTCCATCACTGAAATGAAATCACCAAGGATATCGAAATGAAACGCTGGCGTGATCATTTTCCTGCGTTTCCTCCACAGTTCACCTTTGCTTGTTACCAAACCATTACCCAGCAACTTTTCTAAGATCCAGTAGAAACTTGCCTTTTCAGTGTACTTCTGACTTGATAAAAGATCTTCCCATATCGCCAGACTTCGTGTCAAGAAAACAGGGTAATGCATGAACAAAATGCCAAACACACCGTTATAATCTTGGTGCCATTTCTCTCTCAATTGTATAGAATTTAACCAATCACGATCTTTCAATGCCAACATGTGACCAATGATTGGCCAATCACGTGAAAGGAATTTCAAATCTTTACCGAATGATTTTTTGTACCATGACCATGCCAATGGTGTAAGAAGTATACAACCGATCAATACCGTGATGAGAAAAGCAATAAACTCTATCATATTGATGATGTTATTTTTGTTTTCTAAAATGAAAAAATTCACAAATGAAGAAATGCTAAATCAATTCATATTATAAACTTCCCACAGGATAAAACTGGAATTTAATTTTTACAATTAAAGTTCTATTCCAGTTAATGGTAAAGAATCTATAAAGAAGACTGATATCTACAGCCTGCAAAACATCCGAATACGGGTCCCGTATATTACCGTATACGATGGAAGAAATTAGTACATATACGGTAATATAAAGGACGGTATTCGGTAGAACATATTTTGTACTAAGAATACTTGTTTTTACGTGTATTTACGAAAATTTTGAATATCGTTGAATTTAATTTCACGACTTGGGTCTAAAATTGCGAAAATTTCTTCCCCTAAGGTACAAAGTGTGATGTAGAATACAAAGTTTGAGAAGGGGGTATCAAAGCATGTCAGGGAATGTAAAGGGTCCAAGAACATAATATTATTACAAAATTACACTCAAATGCTTTGACTAAAAGCAAAGATGTTACAGCAGTAAATAGGTTCACTGAATACCAAAAAAGAAATGACAAACAAAATAATTATAAATCTACGAAATTTTCGTACAAATTTCCATATTACACTAAATAGTTCAATTATCTTATCATACCATTTAAGGGAAGGAAAAACGTATGAGGAAATTTTAATTAATGGAATATGTAAGTGATCATCGAAAACACTTAAAATAATTACACGCACAGAAGAACTTTTTTTTGTGTAACTGTTTTAAATGTTTTCAATGGTCACTTGCATATTGATCGATTTGAGCAAATTTTCATCAACTCTTTCCAAGGCCTTCTTTTCTCGCGCCATCAATATATCAAAAAGCAAGAAAGAGGCCTAACAAGGTTGCTTTCTCTAATAATCAATAAACTACTTAAATGCCAATGATAAATATACTTTTCATGGAATTTTAATAAATTATTTACGATGCTTGACGTCTGGATAGTGACCAAGGAGCTGCGCGACCCATGCACCAGGGAACCGTCCCCGATTAAGAAATACACTGTCCTGTCTAAAGATTCCCAAAATGTTGAATATTCCCAATACAGAAGTGGTTTAACATCCCCAAAAAACTTTAAATAGAAACAATCTGGTGAAAAACTTCATTGCCAGTCACACATCAGTTCATAAAACTATTCTCGATTTTTCAAAGACAGTAACAAACCATTTTCACACCCATGTGTAATATCGAAAGTTTCTTTCAATTCGCTTTCTTTCTGTAATGACGTCACTTGGTATGTTCGAATTAAATGATACAAAGCCACTTTCAATTCAAACATGGCAAAACGTTGTCCAATACAATTTCGTGGACCTGCTGAGAATGGAATATAAACAAAAGCACTTCTTTTCTTTTCTTCAAAACCTTCAAATCGTTCCGGCATGAATTTCATCGGGTTTTCCCATACATCCGCACACCGGTTCATACTCACTATATCGACAACAATATCAGATTCTGGAAATGTAATACCACCAAGACAAGTCCCGGCAGGTATATTGCGACCGACACGGCTAACAACCGGATGTAGACGCAATGTTTCTTTAATTACATAGTCAAGGTATTTCAATTCTTTGACATCTTCAAGGCACAATGACCTCTTTCCAAAATTGGACAATTCTTTATAAAGTTTGTCTTGAACATCCTGGTTTCGTCCCAAACAATACAAACACCAAGCAAGAGCTGTTGAAGTCGTCTCATAACCAGCATTGACGAATGTATTCACTTCATTTAAAATTCCTTCAATATCAATTTCTCCTTTTTCGTAAGCATCCAGCATTATATCGATGAAAATGCGTTTTTTTGTCATGCCTGCTTCGACGGAGTTGGGATCATTTCTGAACTGTATTCGCCGTTCAATAACTTCATGAACAATTCCCTTAACGGTTTTTAAGGTCTCGTTAAACAGCTTGCCATCTTCAGTGAAGGAATAAATAAAATCCGATTTAAATAAAGGATTAAGAGCACGGCGAGCAAGAATCGCCATTGAACCCTCGTAAGCCTTTTTGTATTTGCTATTGTCTGTTTCCTCGAAGGGAACATTCATACCCATTGAAGTTTCACATATTATACTCATCGAAAACGGTTTCGTCACTTTAAACGCATCAAACGACGAGCACTCATTTTCAGCATATTTCTTTAAGAATTGAATCAGCTCCATGGTCCTGTGTTCCATCACTGAAATAAAATCACCAAGGATATCGAAATGAAAAGCTGGCGTGATCATTTTGCGGCGTTTTCTCCATAGTTCACCTTTGCTTGTTACAAGACCATTACCAAGCAACTTTTCTAAGATCCAGTAGAAACTTCCCTTTTCAATGTACTTCTGACTTGATAAAAGATCTTCCCATATCGTCAGACTTCGTGCCAGGAAAACAGGGTAATGCATGAATAAAATGCCAAACACACCGTTATAATCTTGGTAACGTTTTTCTTTCAATTGGATAGAATTGAACCAATTACGATCCTTCAATGCTAACATGTGACCAATGATTGGCCAATCACGTGGAAGGAATTTCAAATCTTTACCGAATGATCTTTTGTACCATGACCATGCCACTGGTGTAAGAAGTATACAACCGATCAATGTCGTGATGAGAAAAGTAATGAACTCTATCATGTTGATAATGTTATTTCGTTTTCTAAAATGAAAAAACTCACAAGTGAAGAAACGCTAATTCAATTCATATGTTAAACTTCCCACAGGATAAAACTGGAAAAAGTTCAATTAAAATTCCATTCCAGTTAAACGTAAAGAATATGTAACGAAGACTGATATCTACAGCCTGCAGAACGTCCGAATACGGGTCCCGTATATTACCGTATACGATGGAAGAAATTAGTCCATATCCGGTAATATACGGGACTGTATTCGGTAGTATTTCTAGTCTGTCCAATAAACCGTTCCGGGCTTTTTTGCCCTACTCTTGGTCTATCGGCTAACGTCCAAAACCGAGTAAG
>JAUBWS010069855.1:0-21891 GCA_032270445.1 Darlingtonia californica
TAAGTGTGTGTATTGTAGAATGAGCTTTGCGAAAACCAAATTGCCTGGAATAAATCACCCTGTTAGTATCAAGAAAGTTTATTAGGCGGCTATAAATAACCTTCTCATAAATTTTCTCAATATTTGAGAGTGCCTCGCAAATCTTTGAATAGCGCATCGCAAACTATTGAAACCCCATAAATAAAAACTGTCAATATAGCTCGTAAAAAGAAATTGACACAAAGCGTGTGGCACCTTTAAATTAATTCAATTAATTTCGATTATCATAAACAAAGACGACAAAAAGTTTCGAATTCGAATCACGTTTCTGTCGTAAAACATTTAATTATGTAATAAAGCGAAAGAGGTTGTGTTACCCAGTGTCCATAATTCTGCAGAATAATAATTATTACATTCCACAGATTAGCACCCTTTGTTACGAAGTACAATTTTTTTCCACGTAAAAAGGTATCCCACAGAGTTTTAAGCCGGACTGTACCGAACGAGATACCCCTCTGGAAAAATGATACCCCCCCCCCCTTTTCTCGGATCCCACCCCCCTCCCCCCAGAAATATCGAAACCATCCACCACCCAGCACCACCCCCCTCCCCATTTGACCTAACCCCCCTTCAAAATGTGTAATTGGCATTAGCCCCCCCCCCCACCCCACTGAAAAATCAAACTAGCCCTAACCCCCTAACACAAAAAGTGTGTGACAGACAAGAGAAAGACACAGAGAGAGTAATGATGTTTTTGAATTGATGATTTTGTTAACCCTCCCCCAGAAGAAGCTACCGTGGGTAAGTAAATATGTTCAAATAAATAAATAAATAAAAGATTTTGCCCTCCCCCTTTTTGAGTAGCCCCCCCCCCCCCTCCTTTAAATTTTGTTCTGTTGCCGCCCCCACCCTTTTCAAAAAATTTGAAAATATCCGACACAAACACATGAAATATCTGTTCTGTTCTTATTGTTGTTTGTTGAAATTTGCATGTGTTCTGAGGCACATTTTTTCCTAGAAATTAAAATGTGTTCTGTCCTTTTTACTTTCCGACTGGAATTTCGAACTGTTCTTTCATCAGACTTTTATCAAGATGGAAAATTTGAAATGTATTCTTTTTATTTTTCAGTATAATATGTGTATTCATTCTTGAAAGAACAGTTATGTGACGTAAAGAAGTTCTCTAAAATAATGGTGTTAGTCCGCATAAAGCAGCCAACGAGGCATTTGCAAAATATCTGTTTAGAAGGCATGTTTTTCCTAGAAATTTACATGTGTTCGGAGAATATTTCAAAAACTACTTTGCTGGAAAATTCGATATATTTGGCCGAAAATTTCAGCTTCCTGGAAAATATAGATGTGTTCTGAGAGCATTTCATGCCTGTCCGATATTTTTTGGTTTTCCTGAAAAAAAAGAATAGATATTTTGTGTTTCGGGATCCTAAATTTTTATGTATTCGATCAAAAATTCTAGTCTCCTGGAGAATACGACCTGTTCTCAGACGATTTTTTGTCTGCTAGATTTATTTTAGATTTCCTAGATAAAAAGAATATATTTTTTTGTGTTTTGAGCTCCTTCATTTTTACTTTTTGGAGAATAATGTTAGCTCCCTAGATTTTTCGAGATGTTCTGAGGCCATTTTCCTTTGGCTAGATTCCTTGTCAAAGTGAACTTCCTGGAAAAAAAGAACAGACGTTTTGTATTTTGGGCTGGTTGGATGCTATTTAGATGTGGTGTTCTGTGAAGAAATCGTCTCTGCTAGAAAATTGACCCCTAGTTGAAAAAATTGCTCTCCTGGAAAGAAAGAACAGATATTTCGTCTTTTTGCTTCGGTGGCTGCTTCTGAAATTAAGTCACGTACTGACGTGTGTTTGACTGGGGGTTGCAATACTTTGCGATTCACGATTCAACGATTTGCGATGCACGACGCATTGCATAATTTATTCTAGTTATTATGATAATTTATTACCCGTAACAAAAATAGATAATTGTCATTGGCTCAAATTTTTGGACAGTTATTAACGACGGGCGAATTTACTCGTATTTTGTTACAAAAAACATTACCTCTTTTACTTTATTAAACGTTTGGTTTATGACAGTAACGTGATGGTGGATTTTAATACTCGGCGTGCTTACGCCGCTAAGGCTAACTAATTGATGGCATAAAAATAGTAATGTCTTTCATCCTCATACTGCGTTTTTGTAAATATTTGGGAGGGGGGGCCCACTTCAATGGTACTCTGTAAACGATTGCTTCGCTGTAATCGTCATGCGAAAAGGAGAGGCTCTGTCACGTTGTACAGGCATATCGATTGATTTTCGATTATAATCGTGCAACTAGATACGTCAAAAAGCGGCACCCAACTAGATCAGAATGAGCGAAAGTTGACAGAGCCTCCTTTTCACCCTAACGCTTACAGCGAAGCGTGTCAGGAAAAGCGAAGCGATCGATTTACCGACTGCCTGTTCCATTCACAATCAAAACAAACGTGTTAACATGAAAACGAGGTAATTAAAACAAATCGCCTCTGAATGTTGTTTGTTTTGATTGATTATTTGTTTTGCCAATTTTTTTATCATCATATTCGTTTTGCCTCGTTTCGGCGTAACCGCGTTTGTTTTGATTGTGAATGGAACAGGCTCTGCGTGTACTTCAATGGCCGTTTTTTTCAGAATTCGGTCCGCGTCCTAGGTCCGGTTTTTCTAGTATACCGAGGTTTGAGCCCGTCTGGTTTGTATATCATTCATTCATTGATCAACTTCGATGTTTGTTCACGTGACTATAACGTCATACTCGCCTTCCAGTATTTCAATAAACTGTCGTTGTGTAAAATAAAGACTGGTGGTTATTGTTCAAAAAATAAAACAAAGTAACAAAAATAATAAAAAAATGAATTACTTATTATAAATGTTTTAGAATTTTTTAATAATTTTTCATAAATAAATGACTTGATATAACATAAATAGATATATTTAGCTCCTTCATTTAAGTCATCAATTTATGTTTAAAGTAGGCTTTCCATCGAGGTGAAAAACAGCCGTCCGAGTCTGTCTGGCGAAAAGAAAAGCTTTACCTACCTGGTTTGCAGAGGAAAATTGCAATTATTGTTTTAAAGCTAGATCGTAAAAAGGTAGCTAACTTAAAAATTATAATTCATGTAATTTTTTGAATATCTTCTTGAAACATGAATGGAAATTCTACGGAGAAATCAGATTAGCTTGAATCCAAGAACCGAAATGAAAGTGATGTGACTATGAGTTGTTTTTACTTGGCATTATGAGTAAATGGCACTTAGGTTTTCCCAGTTATCTTTGGTGCAGTATATATGTTTCTCACCTATGCAGCTTTGATTAAAGTATTGAATTTGTATTTAGTGATAGTTACCCATTCTGCTATTATTATATCTCTCAAGTAACAAATTTATTGTCAATCTTGTTTTTTATTAATATTATTATTATTGCTGCAGAGCAGGTCAGTTCATAGACATAGCAATAGAATTATACCAGAAAACCTGGTCTGACCTTCCATTAATTTTCTTATTTTGATATGATAATAATAATGGTAGAAAGGGGTCAAAGACAACCTTGTTCAAAATTTCTTACTCCTATTTTTAATTGGTTCCACATCAATATTGTCAGTTGTGCCAGAGATTTAAATATATTTTAACAAAATAAAACATAAGCTATCATACGCAAGTCCACAGCAGATCAGATGGAGTGTTTATGTCTTTTTAGCAATTATATTTTACTAAAAAATATTGGAATAGGGTCATAAGTTGTGAGTTCAATAAATTACCTCAAGGGAATACAAGAAATATGATACACTATGATGCTTAAAATTTCATGCTAGACAGTTAAGTTAAAGCTGCCGATTTGACAAGCCATATTACGTATATATAATGCTTTTGATAAACAAAAGAAACTGTATAAAAATTAAAAGAAAAAAGCTTCTTGCCCATACAACTTTTGAAATACTGGAAACTATGAAATCTTCAGAGAATGTTTCACTGCACACAAGGTCAAGGAAGATTTTCTGAAAGTTTCATCATTTCCAACCCTGCATTTCTTGAGAAAATCAAGATTTCTTCTTTCTAACATCTGCGAAGGATCACTTGTTTAATCAAATAAAGAAAGCAATAATTCAAGCAACAGATGCTGACATCATGAAACATTAGATCAGGCATGGGGCTACACATGTTTAATAAAAACTGTAAATGCAGATCTGAAATTTATTCACAGTAAGTGCTGAGGGCAGGGGCTCATGTGCATGTGCCAACCTTATAATATTTTTCCACTGCTCACTTTGCATGGTGTTCCAATACTGACACTTTAGGTTATGGTTTATCTGTTTCCCTCTTGAGTATACAAGCGTACGCAAAGGAAGAAATAATGTAGACGGTTAGAACAACTTTTAATTTGTTGTGTGAAGGCTGCACGGTGCTATCAGTCTTGGAAACTCAATAAGTTTTACACCCAATGTTCGTAAATTAACTGCACATTGCACAGTTATTCACAATTGTAGTTTTACAAGAGCACATACTTGCACGATTAACAAAAGCAACTAGTATAGCCAAAAAATTGTTTAATTTAAATCTCAGAGAGTCAATAATATAGTAATCATTTATTAATTTTCTCATGAAACATAGGCCCATTCTAAAAAATTTGAGGGGCTGCTAGCTTGACCTTTTGAGTTCAAGTTTTAACGAGTGTTGTTTTAATGCAATCACTGCATGCCCAAACAGACCCAAATGCCATAAAATGGATGGAGCAGGGCAACATTATGGACATTCAATGAAATAAATAAATATCTATCTATATATCTATCCATTGAGGATGTTCATCAAATATTCATATCATGCTTTCCTAACTCTGCCTTTTCTTTAGCATTAGGAGATTGTGTAACCCTGGTGGGTGTCTTGTAAGTGGGCTATAAAGCTACGTAAAACTGATACTCTGTTTTGCATAATGGCAGGAAAATGCAAATGCGTGACGCGGTTTATTTTGGTTAAAAACTGAAATGCAGGGGTCAATTCATAGAAATCAAAAACCAAAATGCGATGTGACTACTATTTTTAAAGGTTTTTAAAGGTTTTTACTTACCCCAACATGTCCACACAATCAAACACCACACATTTTTAAGTCTAACAATTGTCTTTGTCTTATGAAGTTCAGCACTTTTGTTCTTCTGATTACTGTTTACAAAATGCATGATGGGGGATATACATCCAATTTTAAATTGGGCAAAATATAACGTGTGTGTAATTCCTACGATTGCATTTATAGAAACACTAGTACAGTATACGTGAAGGCGGGATACCTGGTTGGACTAAGAAATACCTGAAAGTAAAATTCCTGACAGAGTGCTATTACACAATCTTCACAGGTGATACAAAACAGATGTATAAAATTGTTTTATAAACATTGTGTAGTTAAAATAAACCCATATTTTTACAAACACTATAAATGGTTTTGTGTTTGGAAAAAATTGTGTGCGTATTCATGCTTGTACTTTTGAAATTCTTAGAAAAATTTGATATATATTGCCAAACTTGATCAACAACAATGACAAAAATAATGATGGATATTATAGTAAAGTATCAGTCTAAATGAGTTGCTACAGTATTAAAATTACATTTGACTTGTTCAAGATTCTAAGTAAATTGAAAAATGCGGTAAAATGTTGATAAATTGACCAAATGCGTCGGCAGGGTGGCCAGCTCTGGAAAAAAAGTCTGGAAAATACTTGAAATAGCTGGAAACTTTTCAAACACGTGGAATTACCTTGAAAATGTCAATTTCTGAAGAATTTACCTGGAAATACCTGGAAGAAATTTCTTTAGACATTAGAAAAAGTGCAAAGCTGCATAATTTACTGTTGACTTACTTTATTTGTTCATGATGTCTTTTATTAGAAATTGGTTCATAGCTTTTATGTTTATAGCTGTTCATTTATTTTGTTCATGTTCAAATAAAATACATATAACATTTTTGTTAAAGTAGCCAACTAAAAATTTTGCTTACCTTCATACACATTTTCATACCTGGAATTTTGTTGAAAAAATCTGGAAATACCTGGAAAATACCTGGAAAATGAAAGTCGATTTTTGCTGGCCATCCTAGCCAGTAAATTTTGGGATGCAGGCGGCATGCACAAAACAGAGAATCAATTTTACATGGCCTAACTCCAGCTTGAATCAAGCTAGAAACGAGAGATGATAGAAATGGTATATATTTCAAGCTGTATAAACAATATTTGTTATGGTTATGGCAAATTCTCAAGTGAACTTATAGCTTGAAGTGATAGAGATATCAATCTTCTTAGCAGAAACGGTGATAGAAAAAAATGCTTAGATATGTCCCTGACACTATCTGCTTGGTGCTGCTTGGTGGCAACTTTGGTGATTATTTACCCAGGATAGCCTCTTCAATTCTCACAAACTGCTACCATTGAGGGTCCTGCCTTCAAATTTTTCGCTTTTCTCAACATTTCTTGCATGGGTCGCGGAGCTCCTAGGTGGAACTATTGGAGGTCGAACAAACTCAACTTAAAATAGTTGGATGAATGAAGATGGTTGCTTCAGTGGAATGCACTCCTATTGAAATTTTGTTTATTCAAAGATAATATTTAAGTAAACACCACTGCAATAAATAGATGATGTTAAACGACTTTTTCTCAAGTGAGTTTTTATGTTACCTACCCTTCATTGGTGGTTGATAAGTGCTGGTAGCTGTTGAATTCTGAAACACAGTTTTCTTTGTTGGTCAATTGGGACTCCATCTCAAATTCATTGCCAGGTTATTTGTAATTGCATTATTTGCTCAGCAATGGAGTGATAATATAAAAAATAGACGAAAAAGCTGTTTTTAGGACGTTTTTAAATTTAGATCAAATATCTTTTCTTCTAAGTTGTTGAAACAAAAACCCTAGAAATGTATTTCAGACATTAGTATAACATTCATTTTGATACTAATTCCAAAAGAAAAAAATAATCTGTGCAGCACTGAGATAGAAATAGGGGTTACAATTTAAACAATCTATTAAAAGTCCTGAACAAAATTATAAATTGTTTTTCCAACTAGGGCAGTTTTTTAGAGGATTTAATAAGATTTCAGATGATATTTTCTGATATGAATATGTAAAAATGGCCACATAAAAGATATTTTTGAATAACTGAAAGCATGCCTCAAGTATGTTGACATACCTTTAAGAGGGCTCTACATCTTTTTAACCTCAATAAAATGAATAAAGACCTATTGTAAGAAAGCTAATTATTATCATTAGTCAGATTAGAGAAAGCTTGAATGACTAGTTGGTCTCATCTCTTTGTCTTACCACATTTGGGTTTAATTTTTTTTAGAATTAGTTCTCACTAATTTCTCACTAATTATATTCTTTCTTTTACCTTTTCATTGTGTCTAAGGTTAAGATGAACATGGATTAACTCAAGTTTGAGAATATGAGCTCCCTTTTATTTTCTCATCTAATTTTTGCAGTGATGAGTTCTGCACCAAAAAGTCTTACCTGGTTTTAAAGAACTTCACTGTGTTTCACATGTTTTTACAACACACTAAGATGTATTAGTTTTTAATGATTTTTTAATTTTTAATTAATTTATTTTGTTTCATACAAAACTTATTTCGAATGATCTTTTGTTAATGCTCCTTTAAAAAGAAAGACATTAAGTTTCATGTCCAGGTTAATCAAATAATAAACTTTGATAAGGCACAGGTAAGTCTTCCCTTGAAGAGGTTTTAGCAGACCTTTTTTTGGCAAAGATTGTTTCCATCTAAATGACCAAATGAAAATATTTTTGATGTTACTAAGGTTCAAATTGATGCTAATGATTATTGATGATAATGTAAAGCCGTTATGGATCCTTATTCTAGTTTTTTTCTGTTTTACTTTTTCTTTCTAAACTTTTAACAAGGGATAAGGCAGATTTCAAGTTAGTATTTTGATAGAACAAGAAAAGCTATACTGGTGGGGGGGGGGGGGGGGGGCGAGATTATGGAAGACTTTGACACATCAATTTTTCCCAGAAAAAAATTGTGCATGATTAATTAGATTTAGTAAATTGCTTAACTTTTTGACGGTTAGGAAAATTGAAGATTTTTTTCCTAACTTTGGCAGGAGTTAAATTTTGCAGCTGACAAATTTTGTTTAAGTATTAATCAATATAATTTGATAAGAATCATGTTTCTTAATTAGTTTAAATTTATGACCATTATTTAGTTTACTAGTTCACAAAGATTTTTAAATTTGGCCGTCTCTATTTTATTGAGGCCAAATAAGGGAGTTGTTTGTACAAAATGTTTCAACAATAATGTTATTATTTTGAATTTTTTTTGCTGCTTTGGTTTCTTTTCAATCTATTCGTGGTAAGAGCAGATCAAATTTTGAATTTAATAGCTATATAATTGCCAAACCAAAACAGAAAGTGAGGTATGTTTTGAAAATCCATTTATCAAAATTGTTAATTGCAGAAACCCCTTTAAACTTGAAAAAATCAAAAAAAATCTGTTGTTTCTTTTGGCATCATTTGTCTTATAATAATTGGTGAATATAGAGAAAAACAAAATATTTGATATTGAATTTTTTAATATTTTTTAAAAGCTGTAAATTTGGCAAATTCCTGAACTGCTGGTATTTTGATTTCAAGGACATCATTTTTTAAAGGAATGGAATTAATTTTCACGAAAACAGATTTTGTTATTGTTTTGACATTTAAAGGTTTGTTTATTCAGTATTTGTTTGTCATTTGATAGTCGAGTTTATACATAGCAATGCAATTGACGTGTTCAAATGCTTTTTGAGAGTTCAGGTAGATACTGGAGTTTTCTCTTATCAAAACTTTGTATAAATCTTATGTTGAGATAGTAGAAAATTATCGAAATTTCTTATCACAATTCATAGTATATAGGACATCTCATCAATCAGGTCCAATGTTGGGGTGCTGTTTGGTTATAAATGCCCTTTTTCTTTTTCATCTAATGGATACTGCCTTTACTTGCCACTTAGTAATTTCAAAGTTGCTTTGAAATTTCCCATATCCTTCTTGTG
Source organism: Darlingtonia californica (assembly GCA_032270445.1). Taxonomy (NCBI): domain Eukaryota; kingdom Viridiplantae; phylum Streptophyta; class Magnoliopsida; order Ericales; family Sarraceniaceae; genus Darlingtonia; species Darlingtonia californica. Next base: position 9,042 of record JAUBWS010069855.1, read on the forward strand.
AACTGATTTATTTTTCTAGTCAGCATTTCTGTAACGTTACTGATCTAGCACTATTGTGACCTAGAGAAAAGGGAATAACAAAGTTCTAAACAACAATTGTTCTTTGCAATAGGGTTTTTCCTAGATGCATCTGTTAATTGATGATAAGCGAAAGTTGATGCCAAATTGATGATAATCGAAAGTTGATGCCAATTTTAGGCTACATGCATAGACGAGAATTATCAAAACAATCTAAACAAAAAACATTGTATTGCTCCACATCACCACTGAGGAGAAGAGTACATATTTAGTGTTTGCACAATATCGTAATACAATTGTTTTCAAGGATAGTCGATTTGATTTGATTGATAGATATTTAATGCCAGTTAGGAACAGTCATTATCTTAAGATGTGATAGTGCTTGTTTCACTTTGCGTAAATACAGATGATAATTAATGAAATATGTAGAAGCAATTAAGAATAGTTTTGTCATTATATCTTGCCATAAATATTGTAAAGATGAGAGAACCACCTTGGGGATTTAAATAATTAATTTAAGAAAGACTTACACTTTTTTAATGTTTTCAAAGAACAAGTGGGTGTGTCCCTACATTTAATGGAAGTAGTACCGCTGAAAAGTTTTTCTGTTACTTTCTTTTTAACCACAAAAGTTGCAGAAAATGGCTGGGAGATAGTATCAGAAGGTAACGTCTTTGAAGTTTTAAACACTTGTTGCAAAAAGTTTGTTTTTGCATGATATTTCTGGTCTTCTTGTTCAAGGATTAACGAAATTTGTTTTGTTTCTTTCCAGATAAGAATCTTGTTATGAGCTTGGCTGAATCTTCAGGCGAAGAGGACACAAATGTAGACACCAAAAGAATCACAGAATTGACCGAGGCAGCCAGTGTTTGTTATGTAGACAACGTTGAGCCGCCACAACCATCAAAGGCTAATGGCCATTGCCCAGTAGCCAATGGATGTGCTAAAGAATATACGGGGTTGAATAGGGTTTCAAGGCAAGGTAAGCCTCTATTCTAAAATCTTATATGGACACAAAACATCTTTATTGTGTTCAGCTTTTAAGGTTTATATTATGAGCTTAACAAGGCAAACTAAATGCAAGAGAACAGCTTTCATTTTGTCTGTACTTTGTCTTCTATATTAGTCGCTTCTCAAGCAGGATTAAATTGGGTTATAAAAAGTAAGGCATAGCTTTCGTTTTCTCTACTCTGACACGTTTGCTATAGATTTTTTTAATACGATAGCCTATCTCAGTGATAAAGTTGGCTTTTTTTTAAACTATCAAATTTATATTTCTAAATTACTACATGAAAATAAAAAAAGTTAGATTTCGGAATTTGCTCGATTGTTATGGTTTGTACTTTTTATATTACATACTTTCACACTTGCACATAAGGACGCTCACGATCTCAGCTTAATTTTTTTATAGAATCACTTGTTTTTAAATGTTGTTAAATAAATCTGCTGAAAAGATTTGCTTTACGTTGACTTCTGTGTCAATTTAGAAGTATTCTATGTAAATATAAGATTTGTTTGCAGATAGGTTATGTTTATATTTGCTGTTCTCTCTTTCTCAAGATGTGTTGCCATTTGATCTGCTGGCTGGTGAAACGTTAGAATTCAAGACCTGTGGAAAAGATGGAAATGTTTTCCTTACAAATTTCAGGCTATTTGTCAGTGGAGTTCAGTATTTCTTCAATGTAAGTGACCATTTTCGCATTGTACTGTCCTCGCTGCCTCACTGTGGTGTAATTATCAACAGTTTAAACATTTCCTTGACCTATGGCTGAGACGAGAAAAGAGCGACAGAATAAAGTAAGAGAGTTCTCAGTGGTGCAGTTCAATATTTTTACTACCGGACCTCCATTCTGTTTCATTCATCAATTTATGCCATGCTATGTAATGAAAGAGAAAGTTGATTTACAAAACTACATGCATAGTTTATTATAAACGTTTGAAGCCAAAGGCCGACCTATTTTTTGTAACAGCATCTGCTATTAATTTTTGATTGAACCAATATTTGCCCTGACATGTCTATGATGTAGATCGTATCTGAATCTTGTTTTAAACGTGTGTCCAACGAAAATTATTTTCTTAGGTGTCAATCAGGAAAATGAAATTTGTTAAAGTCTGTTTTGTTCTTCTTACTTTTCGCCATTTCATAGAATTTTTACCTCAAACATTAAGATCTCCATTTAAAAAAACATAAAGATTGAAATACGTGAAAAAATTGAATAAAGATGCTAATCAGGTGAACATTTCATCTGAGTTCGATGTATCGTATAAAAATTTGTTTGTGTGTTCCATCCTATTGAAATTGTATCTGCAAAATACATATACTGATCATCTTTCATGGCTGCAACATAAGGTTGATAGTGTATGAAAATTTGATAAAACGATAAGCTAACGTTAAGGATATGGTAAAATAATTACTATGATTTCTTGTTTTCTCACTGAAGTAAATGACTTCTATTTTTTCGTTTTCGAAAAAACCTGAGTTGTAGTGATTCAAACATTGCCACGGCCCCCCATGATTTGTACGTAGAAAACTAAGGAAATCGCAATGAGGGATACAGTTGACTTTAATTTACTTGCACACAAAGCGAGATGTACAATTGATTTCTCAAAACCTTTTCTTCAAACATACCTGTGCCGTCATTGCTTGCGATATTTCCATTTTTTTTTTTAAAGCAAGTGCCCTCTTTTACTCCAATAAGCTGTATTTTTATGGTAATTGGATGTTTTTCTTAACATGATATTACAACCTCCCTTGAAAAATTTCACGATACGGGTTTGTCAAACTACAAAAGCTATATATACCCATTCTTTCCTTACTACAGCAAATTAAAAGTATCTTTATGATCATTCAAAGTCTATAAAGTTTTTTTGATACGTCACTGTAAAAAGTTTTCAGAAATAAGTGATAACGGGGCGTTCATTAAATTTTCAACTTTGGAGGGGGCGTTAATTAGAGGGGAGCGTTTAAAAGAGGGAGACGTTTATTTAATAGTTTCAGTTTTGTATTTTCCATTTTCAACCAAATCGTCTTTTTCTTCACCTTGACTTTGTATAAAGAAACTCAAAAGATGATAAATACTCGAATAATCGTTTATTTTCCCTTTCTTACCCATAAACATTTAAGTAGAGACGTCTTAACTCGTTTGCTAAGTTTTCTCCAATAAACGCCCCTCCTAAGGGGGGCGTTTATGCAATATTTCTATTTTAAAGGAGGGTGTTTATTGGAGGCAGGCGTTTAAAAGAAGGAGGGCGTTTACTAGAGGACTTACGGTATTCGAAGCTTTCTAAAAAGGTCAGTTTCTGAGACACACAGCAGGAAGGGTTGATTTGAGAGCGTCTATTTGGCAACATAGTGGATAGCTCAGTTGGCAAGGCGCTGGCCTCGTAATACATGGGTGATAGTAAGTATCGACATTCGCGTCGGTGCAAATATCGAAAGCAACGGTTGTTACTCCTAAGTTAATGGCGGTTGTGTTCGGTGAGAACCTACAACATAAATCAGCCATGCAATTACGAGTCCGTGTCGCCTTGAAATATGGGGTATACACTTCACAGTGCAGGCCCACATCAGCTCAATGCTTCCATTAGATCTTCGGCTCGCCACAGCCTAGATAAAATAAATACATTTGTGCTAGTTTTTTACTTACTTAAAGAAGTCAGTTCAAACAATTTTTGTCTCAGTGAGCCTATTTGACAAACACAGTAAATGGAATGAGATCTGGGTTTATTTCTTAACGTGTATCTGGCGATATTTCAATATCATGCTGTTTAATCATTGACGAAAAGATTCCGATAGATTTAACTTGTCTCAGTGTGAATTTTTGAGTGTTAAAATTTTGAAAGCACGCAGCAGTGTATTAAGTATTGTTTTAATATTTTAGCGCTCATCCTCCCGACAACATTATCATTTTACGTACACGACTAAGCTCAGACAAAATATTGTTTCCCATATGCCAATTTTTCGTTGCCGGTAATTTTCTAACTTTACAGTCGTTTGATGTCCATTTTGAAGATACGGCATATCTTCATAATTTTTAGATATCTATTCAGGTACTGCTCTCTTGTGCATGTAGATTGCTTGAGGGTTATGTTTTGAAATAAGATTCAATTAAGCGAAGGACTTTCTTAATCATCCTAGAATATTGTTTTTTGATTATGAAGTAGGGGTCGTGCTTGAGTGGTTCAGATGCTGAGCTTACAACTGGGTGGTCTCAAGTTTTACGCCTTCGCGAGGCGTTCGATTGTAAACATAAATCTCTGTTAATTCCATTTGGTCCGAAGTATTTCCGGGAAGGGAGAATCCTCATGGATAGCAGTTCAAAAAAACTATAGAGGATATCTGGGGTAACTATTTGTACATAAGTAAAAAGTGAATATACTGCTTGGTGAATTTGAATTGTTTAAAACTTTTTCTTATAGGTACCGATTAGGCTCATTGAATATGTGGAAATGCGTGACCCGTACGGTTTGCATGTCCATTGTAAAGATGGAAAAGTGCTAAGGTATGCTATATTGTGTCAATTTTTATTCCTCCCACTTTTTCACTTCATTGAATCGGGCAGTTAATAGCTTTTGAATTCATGTGAATCAGTTAATTTTCTTATACGTGTCTAAGGTGGAAAAGTGTTAAGGTATACAATATGCGACTGTGTATAAATTTGTATTTATATTTAGACTTCATTGTTCTTTTACTTCACGTCATTGAATCTTATATACTAGTTTTTGAAAATTTTCCATTCAGTTTTTATCTAAAAGTCTGATTTACTGCAGCTGTGATTGATTTGCATGTTTTTTTTGGAAATCCTTCTTGAGTCGAATTTTAATTTCCCTTTTGAAAGCTTGTGTAATATGTTTGGAAGAACGAGTCTTCTTGAAATATTTGCCTCGATTATTCAAGCAAATTCAGGAGACTAGTATAGTTACGTTCCTTCCATCTTGTAAATAAATCGGAGATCGGTCAAATCGTCTACAAAGGAGTCCGTCCAACTTGAAACATAAAGTTTCAGAGGCCGACTTTAGAAAAAAATGTAAAATGTACTATGTATTTATAACCATCAATTCTAAAACGAGACCTTTGTAAAGAGATAGATAAAATTGTTCAGCTTATTTTACCGACCAAAAGAATTTCATTCAATAATTCCACTTTTATTCATGACAACGAAATACATGTTCATGTTGCGAGCAACCTGTGATTTTCGTTAAATATTTAGATATTTCTATTAATTAAGATCAATTCTCAATTAGATTTATAGTACATCTCTAGATATCATTAAATCTTGTTTCGAATTCTTTAGATTTTTTTCATGGATCCGTTTTGAATTTTTTGTCATGAATTATTACAAATTACTGTACGGCCAAAAAGTTTTCCGAATCATTTATTATTTAGTTAAACACATCTCTATTGATTTTATCGAAAGTTATGCCGGAAATGTATATGCGTAGCAGCAGATTCATACCGTTTCTTTAGAACCAGTTGAGTTGAAAACATAAAATAAAAAGTTAAAACTCTCCAAGATAAATATTGGTCCAATCTGGTCAACTGCTGGTCAACTGCTGTCTCTTTTGTGACTCAAACCAGACAACTAAAACAAAGATGTTTCTATTAAATGATTACTTTAAAGTGAAAAAAGTTTAGGGGAAAATTTGAATAAAAACTAAAAGCTGGTAATTTTAGGCAGTGCCAGTGGTTTCTTCGTGTTTTGAAGAATTCAGTTTACTTTTCGCATGCATTAATCTTTTTTTGATTAGAGCGTTGAAGGAAATCTGCATGCACTAAATTTTGCGAATAGGGGTAAATTTCGCGAAAATGATCTTAAATTATGTTAAATGAATGTATTAGCAGTCTTCCCCCGTATTTGCCTTTGCATATATACTACTTTCATAACTATTGTTGTTTTTTGTTACTGACTTAAGACATTTTCTACCAATATCTCACACAACACGTCATTTTTTACCTTTCCCTATTTTCGAACAATTTAGATCTATGTACCAAAGTGATGAATTTCACAGACTTTTTATTAATACTTGCTGATGCTTTTCCAGAATTGCATTTGACACAACAGAAGATTGTTCTGAATGGTCACGTTTAATCACATCCAGTGAAACATCACAAAGGAAACTGGAAGACATCTTTGCATTTCAACATCAACTTCATTTCAAAGTCCCCAAGAAATTACAGAATGGCTTATCCAGCGTATCAAAATTGTGTAAGTACTATCTTATCAATTGCAGAAATTTTGACGCTTTTTGGCACTTTCACACAACACCACGATGATCACACGCGTGACTATGATTACAAGTCCGATTAATAGTGCGCGTGAATATTTATTTTTTGTTTTCGATTTTGATTCTTTTAAATACAGAGAAATGTCTGAGGCTAACTATTCCCTGTAAAACACGTCTGTGCTTCGGACAAAATGAAAATTTGTCGAAGACAAGTCTAATTTTTTCTTCTTTATTCACAAAATTTATAACAAGCTAGCATGCGCCCAATGAACTTCACACGCGCGAATTTTCAGGGGGGAACTACTATGTTCATGGAATGGCCTATTTACCAATGATAAGATCAATATCCCCCTGTTGCTTAGTTTAATAATGTTGACAATAATAAAGCCCCTATCTTCTTGAAGAGACACTAACTAACAGTGAACAATTTCAGAGTGACAATTTCACTGCCGTGAAAACCTCTTGAAGGTATCGAACTCTTTGATTTCTAAGCTACTTAGCCACAAACATGGGTCCTCTTGTCTGAAGAATCCACTTTATTCTTATGAAGCCTCGTTTCCATGTTTAGCTGAATGCGAGGCTGGTATGTACGTGAACGAGATTAGGCGACTGGGCTTCAACACGAAGAGTATTTGGCGGACAACAGAAATCAACTCAAAATTCGAGTAAGTTACTTTCTACCAGTCGGCATATTCACGAGAAAACGTCTGTAGAGGAGGTTATTTATATTTAAGCGACACGCAAATTGGTTGCCGTACCAATAACAGTAGACTCTTTCACAGACGTTTTTTAGTGAATTTACCGAGTGAGTATCTATCGAATATTACCATCATCAACGATGTAAGAGTAACTAACACTATGTTTAGCAACCCTCGATAAAGCCTGTCATATTCAGCACAGTACTTTGGTTGCTCCACAGCGTACACAAAATTCGGTGGTTTCATTCCGACGAAATATTGTGAAAAAAGTTGTTAGGATCATCCAAATTACGATCATAAAGATTAGCAATTTTCCAACTTCTTGGATTCATACCCATTGAGTCTGCCATACAAATTCGTGTGCAGAGAGCAAACCTTCTTGAAAGACCATTTAGATTATGAAAGTATAAATTGTTTGATAAGTTTGCACTTTTCACTCGCTTAATCCCACATAGTTTTTGTTCATAAATGTAACACCTTTGTTATCTTTGTAATTCACATACTGCTCTTGTTGCTATATCAAAAGTTGGATCGATATCCATAAATATATGATCATCCGTTAATGTTAAACTCAAAAAACTCATTACTCTTGAAAGAAATTTTTCAGTGATACTTATTATATTATCAAATTTTTACTCAGATAACCAAGAAATTATCATTCGCGAATGAACAGAATCTTTTCATATTACAAAATTTACAAATGCAGTCGGCAAAATCATAAAAAAATTTCCGCGAAGTCGAAAGATTCGACGCCCGCTTGAATCAGCATTCAATTTTTTCGACTCAGTCTCAGAAAATATTTACTGGAAAGTTTTAAGACGTGACAAAATTTAATTGGACTGTGACCTCTATGTAGATACCTAGGAGCGACGCGTCTCATGCACAAAGGAGTGTCACCCCTGCCTGTGCTGGAATGCTCTAAAAAGTCGATTTTATACTGTTAGATTATTAATAGCTTAAAGTGCTAGAAGGCTTGAAGAAATATTTATCATACGAAAAAAAAAAATAATGTGTCATAATCAGTCATGATCAGGCTGACATTGAAAAATGCTTACTATCTTCCTCAACGGGCACACGTTTCTTGTTTTCTTTGAGGTGGGAGTGTCCCGCGGATAGGGTTGGGAAATAATATCTTAAGCGTAAAATATGTATATATGTTTTCTTTTAACAGAGTATGCGAAACCTATCCGAAGTTTCATATTGTTCCAAAATGGATCACGGATAAAGACTTGGAGACAATTGCACGTTTTCGTTCTTTGCAGCGGTTCCCGTCCGTTGTTTGGAGGTAAATTTAGTCTGGTGTCACAGTTGGCAAAATTCTGAAAAACGCCTGTAGAGGAGTTTATTTCTATTGTAAAAATACACTTATTCACAGACATTTTGTGGAATTTTTGCCGACTTGAGAACTTCCAATAAATGGGACACTGAACAAGTGGTATATACAAGTGTTTTGTTTTCTTGTTCGTCTGAATTTCAATTCCATTAAAGAATTACCTTAATCTGGACTATATTTTTTGTCCCAATTCATTCACCATGTCTATTTGATTCTTCAATATGTTGTTCTTTGGAAAAACTAAGGATAACAGTTGGAATGAGAGGAGTTTTGTCCGTGTGGCATTCTCATGTCTTATTTAATTATTGAAACCATTTGTACAACAATTAAAATGTCTGACTTATTCTTACACAATTTATGGAGAAATTTGAATTATGGATCATCAAATTAAAGAGAGTTGACTTTAATTGCAGAAGTGTAATCACCATTAAAATTATGATAATTGTTTGTTTTTTAGGAACCAAGCTAATGGGGCCGTAATAACTCGTTCAAGCCAGCCAGAATTGGGCTGGTTTGGTTGGCGTTGTCAAGAGGACGAGCAGCTGTTGTCGGCGATCGCCCATGCCGCAAAGCTTGACTCGGTTAAGAGTGATTTTCATAACATGAGTGTGTCAGGTTAGTTTATGTTTCTATCTCCATGAAAAGCTTCGTGACGTATATATATCTGGCTCAAGGGGGCTCGAGATTCTAGAAGGCGGAGAAGTGTTGAAAATATCCGCCAAAAGGTGCTCGAGATTCGACAGAGTGGAGAAAGGAATTTAATGATTTGCTTTAACATTTTTTGATCCATCGGGAGATAAAATTGTACATGGAGCGTTCACTGTGTATTTTAACCGCTTTTTTCATCACTGTTTTAGTAAATATCAACTTGAAGGATTCAACTGCCACTCCATCGTTTCTTTTGATTGATGCCAGATCATATGCAGCGGCGGTGGCAAATCGCGCCAAAGGAGGAGGGTGCGAATATCAAGGTAACTATGTTGATATGTTGATTAAACACATGGCAATTACGATTGATCACGTCAATAAGTCATTGTGACATCACGTTAATTAGGGGCATTATGGCAATAAAAATACCATATTACAGTATACTCTCTATACGTGGGGCACTGAAGGAGCCTAGCAAGAAAATACAGGGAGGAACAGAAAATTGCCCATATAGCGAAAGATCCAGATATCCTTAGCATTTTTTGTAATTATAGTGGTTTTTATGAAGTCTTACTTGGGTCCCAGTTATTGAAAGCCAATGCATCAAGTTAATGCTTCTCTTTTCCAAGTTATGATTTATAATTGTATTTAATTTTTCGGTTTAAGAAGTTAACGTTTCGCTTAGATTTGATATCGAAGTTTCATGTGCGTTTTTTACTGTTTCTCTTCATTTTCCTGGGCATTTTGGCATAGAATTATGAAAATTTTAGGTTACATTTTGAGGCCAAAAGTCTACCGCCATACTTCACCTTCATTATGCGGAAGACGTAGTGTAAAGGTTTCGATCACGGCATAGCACGGCTACGTCCCGTGTTTGAATCCCGACCACTGCAAGACATAATGAAATATGGTAGGTCTCATCATAGTAATCATAAATTTTACGTAGATTTAGGGTAACAGGGTTTAGAAAAACCGTGAAAACCCCGAAATTTTTTACACGTAAGATATTTGTCACAGCCAAAGTACACAAAGTCAGTGATACCCAAGCCAAGACATTTGCGTGTCCCATAATTTTTTCTCCATCTGTGATAGATATTCCATCAAGTAAACACCGATATTTCAAATGAAAAATTGAATTTCTCATTTCAGAATATTATCCAAACTGTGAGATCCAGTTCATGGGCCTGCCAAACATCCACGCCATTCGTAAAAGCTTCCATGGTGTCCGAGCACTATGCCTTCTCGGACAAGAACAAAACAAGTAAGACTTTTTATTTGCCAGACGTAATCCTTTTTCGCCTATTTTATCAATACTTTAAGTTGGAACAAAATAAAATCATATATATCTCGTTTCACTTTGGTCTTTCTAAAATTACTGGGAAAGGCATTTATTAGCAAATTTCTCGCCTTTCTGTCTCCACCTTGCGGGAATATGGGCTTTTGTTAATTTCTTATCCAGTATACAATAACTTGAGGTTTCCGACGATTTCGTGAGCAGTCATGTCTGATTGAATGAACAAATACTTCCTCTTCAGAACAGTTATCAATTAGGGTACTATCTTTTTGGAAACACTTCAGAGCACCATGCAGATCTGATAGTGATTAGTAAATTTCAATGCCGAAAGCCTCAGAAAGGCAGTCGAACTCGGGATTCCGCTTTAAGCGTCCAGCGCCTTAACCATTCTTCTCCTTAAGTTTACTTCAGGAATAATATATAAAATGATAAACGAGGATGATTTTGAGATATATCTGCCATGTTTCTGTTTAGTTGGTATTCTGCCCTGGAAGCAACACGGTGGCTTCAAAACCTGTCATCCTTATTGAAATCCGCATGCACAATTGTTGAAGCAATCGACATCGAAGCGAGATCAACACTTGTTCACTGTTCAGACGGCTGGGACAGAACGCCACAGCTTGTTTCACTGGCCCAACTCCTGTTGGATCCATATTATCGAACTTTCAAGGTACGCCTTGTTATAAAATTCAGGATTCTTGATATACTACCCGTTAACCTCAACGCCCAACGGAATATTTTTTCGTTCCGAAATTTTTGGGTTCTTTATGTTAATCTTTTCTTAACCCTACAAGGGATTTGCCCTCTTTATTTCTCAGAAAACTCACAAACGGACCCCCCGCCCCCCCCCCCCCCCCCCCCCCCCACCCGCCTTTTATGTAGGCTTATTTAAAGAGCATGCTTGTGAAGGACATTGAAGATTTTGGAAGGAAGTAAGTGAGTAGGTCGGAGAGGTATCAGCCATAGAGCGAGGGAGTATATCCTCTTTGATTGCGCTAGACCAGGGAGATATATTGCTGAGGCGGAGCGCCACTCCTACCATAAGCTCTCAGTAACTTACCGTACCTTTACTGTGCTACTCTTACGATAAGTGGACGAGGTTTAGGCTCGAATCAGGTGAGCGGTCGATTGATAGGTGAGCGCTCTACGGACTGAGCTATCCGACCCTTTTCGAAGATATTTGATCAAAAATCCTTTCCCATCATTTAGCGTGAATGGCTCCTAAGATTTCAATACTCAATGTTTATTTTGAAGGGTTTCCATGTTTTGGTGGAACGTGAATGGTTAGAGTTTGGTCATAAGTTTGCAGACCGTTGTGGGCACAGCATGGATAAGGATCAAAATGAAAAAAGTCCTGTTTTCTTCCAATGGTTAGATGCTGTCCATCAAGTGATGCAACAGTTTCCATCTGCATTTGAATTCAATGAATTTTTTTTGGTTTGTTTAACTCCTTTGTTTTTTCTTCTTTCCTTTTTTACGGTAGTTTCACCTACTTACTTAGACAGTCAAAGCAGAATCAGGTTTCTTGTCGATGATATCTTCAACTGCCTTAACTCAGAAGCTTTTTTTGAATGCGGAGATATTGTCTTTGTTGCTTTACCAGATAAAACGATATCTGAAAATGTTCTGTCAGACAACAGTGACGTAATTTTCAATGTATTTAAATGCCTAATTTGGTATGAAAAGTGATTGAATCACAATACATTTTAGCAGCAAAACATTTGGCGAATTGATTTTTTGAGTGTTTTACACTATCTGTATTTTTTCAGATTAAGCTGTTGCAGCACTGTTATAGTTGTTTGTACGGCAACTTCTTATGCAATAATCTGAAAGACCGTCGGCAGTACAAACTCCATTCCCGCACCAAATCTATATGGGACTTTCTCTTGTCGGGAAGGAAAGATTTGGTCAATTATTTGTATGATGAAACGATGACAAAGGTAAGTAATAAACGTCTATCAAGAGAGTATCGTAGTGCTGATTGCAATATTTGCTCTCCACACTAAATTATGCAAAAGTACCTCGTCGAGCACTAGACTACTTGAACGCTAAATTCATAGCAATAACGTGTGAATTAAGACCAACTAGCAGACCAGTACCATTTATCAATATGCTTTGCATTATATTCGTTCTGTTCATTTCGTAATTTTTTCTTTGTTCTTTCACTTTCTTTCTCTTCTCTTCATTCATTCATTAATCCATTCATTCATTTGTTCATTCATTCATTCACCTGTTCATTCACTCATTCATCTATTCATTCATTTTTTTATTCGTTTATTCACTCATTCATTCATTCATTCATACATGCATCCATTCATTCAGTCAATCATCATTCATTCATTCATACATTAATTCATTCATTCATTCATTAATACATTAATTAATTCATTCATTTGATTCATTCATTCATTTAATTTGATTTCTTTTATTTTTGTAGGTGTTATACCCGAATCATTGTGTCCGATGTTTGAAATTGTGGGATAATGTATTCCTTGGGAAAAGTGACCTCAGTTCCCCCCATCACCTTATCGAATCATCCAACACTTTCAAACCAAAAACGCCCAGTTACGGTCAAAGCATCCCGAATTCCATGAATCTGATGTCAAATGGTAGTGCCAAACATTCTCTCGACTC
>JAUBWS010069867.1:0-14012 GCA_032270445.1 Darlingtonia californica
GTACAGAATAAGTAGGATTTGCCGACAAAATTTTTTTCCAGGGGGGGGTGTTACACCCCCCTGTAGCCACGGGCCTGGTATCTAGGCTAGTATTAGTGTGAAGGGCACAAAAACATTTAGCATATTACAAGGTTAGTGTTAAAGTGAAATTTCAGAAGGATTCGAAGCGAATGGCAAAACTGATAAAAACTTGACTTATCTAAATCCCGCTCAAACCGAAAGATAAAAATGGTGTTATATTATATTTGGGAGGATTTTCTAAAGGTAATATACTCTCTATTTTCCACGCAAAGTAACAGATATTTAACAAATTAAATTAAGTAATACAATATTAAATTAGTGTAATACAGTGAGCTCGTCATCATACCCAATTTTGGCTAAATGCCCCTTGTCCCGAGTCTTTCCCTAAATAAATTTCGTCCTTTATAAGAATTTGAAATAGTAAATTTGGACACTAAATCAGAAAGGAATATATGGTCGTTGTAAACAAGAGAGAAAATTTCATATGTACGTAAACCTAATTGATATTGACTCCACACCTAATACACACCTCCACGCTGGAGATTCAAAAAGACCGTAGAGATTGGTTTTGACCTTATCAGGCGTTGTCATTACTATGAAGTCATTAGTCATAGTTTTTCAATGATCTAGGCCTATAACAAAAGTAATGTATTTTTTTGACGTATTTATACTGTCAAGTAAATTAATAATTAGGACGATTTATTCGTCTCAGACGATTAGTTCGTCTCAGTATAAATACGGCTATTTTTAGTTATGTTTTAGATAGTGTTGTATAAATGTAACATCCATGTTTCTTTTGATATTTTTGTCATTTATCATCAATCCAGTCAGCAAAAACAGCAAAAAAAATCAGTGGTGGAGTTCCTTTTTATTGAAGTAAAATGCAATTTGTATTTCGCTTCAATAGAAATTCTCTCCTTTACAGACGTTTTCATGATTTTGCCGACTGGGCAAGATTCCCTATTGTTTTTCTTACCATGCGTTTATTTGGAAAATAAAACAAAATGTTTCTCACAGCATTATAAACACTATTTTAAGAGAGCCTCCACTCAATTCAATTGTAGTACCAAGTTTGATGATGAGAAGAAATTTTAACGTGAGTAGATTAGCTTGCTAGTTTATTTTTCGCACTTTTTTGCCGAAAACCACTCTTGCAGTCTTTTCCGGACGGATAAGAAAAACATTTTTTATATATATCCTTTTTTCGTACGGAACTCTCCTCCGCTTTTACTTTTTTCTGTTTCGTAGCTCTCTCGTTAGGAAAAAAAGACCGTTTGAGTAGTAAATTAGTCTACAATAAGAGTAGATTAAATTAGTTTTACGTTGATTGTTGATTAGCGATCAGAGCCGAGTTCGAAAAGTGGAGAGCACAGTTCACCCAAAAGAATACTAAATATAGGCTAAATGCTCTCCTACCCAGATGTTTGCCTACCTCTTGGATGGCTCTGGCAATGTTACTAAAACAGGGAACTAGAAGGAATTATAGCTCATGAAAATCCCCAGAGGAATTATGTCAAACCTTATCATCATTAACGCTGTGAGAGTATCTAACTCTAAGTGATCAACACTTTATTTCAGAAAACTGATGAGTGAAGTGAGATTCGAACTCACAACTCTGACATTACTAGAGTTACTAGTGCAATAGCTTTACCACTAAGCTATAAAGTCAATGTGGGAACAGTGTCGGGTTTTTTGACTCAATCACTTTCAGTAGTGTGCGAGCGAGACAGCAATCAATACCATTCGATGGTATGTATCGAGGATATAGCGTTTCTATCATATTTCATGATCGCCCTCAAAGAACTTGTGTCGGTGCCCAAATCCTAAGAGGAGTCCGAAATACCATACGCGTTGTTACGTCCTGCAAAATCTACAAAAAAGATCTATTTGACATCGTTTATTTTACCTGATCGCTTTTCAAATCCACACAAAATTACGTTGTCGAATTTAAGTCGCAATAATTTATGTCGTAATAATTTATGACCGCAATAATTTATGCCTTAAGGTATTTTACGCCCCTTCTCTTCCAAACCATTCTGAAGAGGTCTTTGCGACATTCTGTATTTAATATTGGGATAGCAGGTTGAATTTATATCAATCTATTGAAAGTCACCTGACAATGAAAATTTCATAGGTTTCTTTCAAAATATTTTCATCAATATTGAAAATGGTTTCAGATGTTGTGTCTTTTTTTTCAAACATTCAACAGCAAATGACATTCACGTGGCAGTTTTTAAATCAATAATTGTTACACTCTCGTGATTTTTGTGAATTCCTAATGAATACAACGAGCATAACTATTCATGATAATCAAAGTAGATTCTACTTTTTTTCCTTATTTTCTTCAATGAAAAGAGACATATATATATTATTTATGAAAAACACGAAGATTCTTTTATTTTATTTTTCGTGTTCAGTTTCATAATTTTCCATCGTAATATATAGTTGGCCTGGATATCACATAATATTTCTAGAGTAGCGATCAACAAGCAAGCAGTAGAAAGCGTGAATTAGGGTAACGAAAAGAACAACTTCTCTGAGACTGGGAATGCCACCAACACTCTCAAAATTGTAGCTTTTTTTATTGTTGATAAGTTTGCATCTATGCTGTAGTCTTCACGCGTGTGAAAGTACTGGAGGAAAAAAATTCGACAACTATAGTAATCATCTTATGTGTTGAAATTCACATCGAAAGAGCAGATGGATGTACGGTTACGGATTAAATATATGCTTTTCTCATATTGTAATATACTCTATGAAGCCAAGTGATGTTGATTATGTATTTGTTTTTCGTTCGTCTACAGAAACTGAAGTGAAGCATGGCCCTAGACTTTGGTGCCGGATGCCTGGGAGGTAAGATATCCTTAATTTTTTCTTATTATATTACTCTACCCTTATTTTCCAAATGTTCCCGAAATTTGTTGCTTTACTCTCGCAAAATTGTCTCTCAAAAGCGCAATTTTGGCTAACAAATGTCTCGAATTCGCAAAAAAAGAAACCCACGAAAATTTCTGTATTTAGGGTATTGTGCGGTTTTCGCAGGATTGTCTCTACGGTTTTCCTTGATGAACTTCCAACAATGTGGGTCCTGCCTTTCTAGATATTTTGGATATTTCATGCTTAGACCAACGGCCTAGGTTTTCTGCTTTTTCTTTTCCTCAATTTTTCAAATTAAGTTCTAGAAATTTAAATGTGCCCTGAGGGAAATTTGTGTTCCAGTGGAAAATTTTGATGGGTTCTTTCAAAACTTGCTCTCCTGGACAAAACTGTATTTCTTTTTTTTCTTTTTTTTTTGCCTTGGCGGTTGCTTCTGTACGTGGTTATTTTAAATTTCTCTTTGAGCCTGGATCTCCTTATCATTTTTTATTAATTTCCTTATAGTTTCTTATGAGTTCCATTTACTAAATTTATCATTTTCCCCGTGTTTACTATTGTGTTGACAGGTGTTTTCTACAAAACTTTGTATTACAAAAACAGTTTCTTTTTTTCTCCATACATTTCATTTTTTATCAAATCTTACTATTTCTTGAATTACGTCTTTTTGCTTCTAAAAATAGTAGCTCGACCCCCTGGAGTTGTTCGATTTTCCCATTGAGACCCCCTGGAAATCAATCCACTATTCATCAAAGCATCGCCCCCTTGATGTCCACAATTTCTGACAGTGAGAACCCCCTGGACGTCCAATATCCTCAACATAGGGCATAAAGTTTTTTTTCTGGAAAAGCCCATTTCAGCCTGATCAGCTCTTTAGTAAATCCTCAATTTTTAAGCCACCACCATCCGCTACTTCCGCGAAAAGATTTCTCTTGAAGAGCTGCAATCACAACCCCTAAAGAGACCAAATTCAAAAATTCTTGATCTTTAGAAAATGTAAAATAGCCTTACAGACAGCACATACCCGTATAGTCAACAGATTGAGTGGCCCCGGGTAACTGCCCCTTTTCCTAACTATTATTTTTTTATTTACAGGTGCAGCTGGCGTTATGGTCGGCCAGCCTTTCGATACCGTGAAGGTTTGTCGATTTTTTCTCTTTTTTCTGTTGTACGAAAGTGACTGAAGATTTGTTGAGATGATGAAAGATTTCGTATTAGATTCCTCAGATGGTATGGGCGTTGAATTTGGGTCCACCATCAGCCATCCTCAGATTGTGTAGGTGTTAAATCTAGATCTACCCTCACACATCCTCAGATTGCATGGGCGGTAAATTTGAAGCCACCGTCATAAACTACGCTCATGTTGCACGGGCGGCAAATTTTAATAAACCCTCGCACACCCTCGGATTGTAATAGGTGGTTAATTAATTCTAACTTTATTTTCAGGTACGTTTACAAATCCCAAAGAATACATACAAAGGCGTACTCAATTGTGTTTTGACCATGGTTAAAGAAGAAAGTGTAAGTACTAATCTTTAATACTAATATTAATTTTAAATACTAAGCTCGTTCCCAGCCAATCCTTTCCACATATAATCTGATAAACTTCGACAAATGTTAGTAACACAACATAAAAAGCGCAAATAAAGGAGAAAAAGATAGCCAGGTATCCTGACTAGCTCCTATGCAGGGGCAGATACAGACTCTTCAAAACACCATGTGAAAATGCCGAATTTTTCCGATTTTCTGATTAAATTTCCCCGATTCTTCCCGAAATGTCTATAAAATCTTTCCAATTTTGGTAATTTTAGACTATCTAACTGTGTGAAATCACAACTTTCACATAGTCTCTATCCTCCCCTGCTATGTTAATTTTTAACTTTTAACGAAACAGGAAACGAATTGAAATGGCTGGAAGAATTAAATTTTGGTTTCGTCATAATTAATTTTTCGGGTTTATTTCCAGGGAATAATTAGACCTCCGTTTCATTAAAATAAATGAACCTCACAATTTTCGGTCCATTCGGACCGACCTATATTATTCCCAAATAGAACCGAAAAATAGAAACTTGATAATTATCATGATACCATTCACAGGCTAGTAAATAAATCGGCTGAGTACTTACTGTTCTTACATCACATAAAAATCTCTTTTTAGATAAACAGTTTATATAAAGGAATGACACCACCGTTATTAGGGATCGCCTTCCAGAATGCAATATTATTTGGTTTACAAGGTTATTTTCGACGTTATGTTGACGAATCGGTTAAAGGTGAAATGATTGCTGGAGCTCTAACTGGTATCTCGCAAGCAGGTATAACCGCTCCCATCGAACTGGCAAAAATCAAACTTCAAATCCAAGGGACCGGATGTCCGCTAACCCAAAATCGTAAATACAAAGGTCCGATACAAACCATGTTACAGATTCGCAAAGAGAGCGGTACCACCGGTTGTTTTCGTGGACTTGTTGGTGTTTTGATGCGAGATACACCTGCGACTGCGATCTATTTTGGATCCTTCGCTTACCTAAACCGTCTCTGTATACCTGAAGGAGGCGATATAAACTCTTTACACGCGGTCAATCTGCTGTTTACAGGTGGTTTCGCGGGAATGTTATCATGGGCCTTGCTGTACCCCATCGATGTTGTCAAAACGCGTGTACAGGCGGAAGGCTTAAAACCGAGCGGTCGTTATTCATCATACATGGACTGTGCCATTGCAAGTTTCAGAGAAGAAGGTTTCCAATGGATGACGCGCGGTTTCGGAGCGACTATGCTTCGCGCGTTTCCTGTCAACGCAGCAATTTTCTCAACAGTGACCTTGATTATAAGATACACGAGACCTCAAGTTGACACTATGAATGAATGAATAAAGAACAGTTGTTTTATACAAAATCCTGATCTTTTCTGTAAATACTATGATATATGCTTTACTTCCACTTAAGTCCAACAAGATTTTTTAAAAGTTTTTTTTTCCTTTGAGTATTAATTCATTTATATCAAGATTTTATTTTTTCATATAAATAATATGATATTTGACTGGTATGTTTGATTTCTATACCATATTTTGATATTATAATTTTAGTTTTTGTCTGTTCCCAGATCTGCTTTCTATTTGTACAATACAGTAAGCGCAAAGTCTAGATTCATTATCAGGAAAACTATAAGATTGCCTAGCGCTAAGTGATTAAGTGAGTTTCAAGCTTGTGACTTTATTTCTAGTTCTACTGCTCACTTCACTTCAGTTGTCAATTTTCCTAAACTGAAGGTTGATTATTTGACGTACGTTTTCTGAGGATGATAGCAAAAAGTCTATTGAACATAATAAACTCTTCCAATATATTGAATTGTCCTTTCGTATTTCTATTTTCGTATTTGTGTATATAGATAAACTTCCATATTTGGTTACATGCACTCCAAATACGGCTGGTTAAAAAATCATATCAAGCAAGTTTTTGCGTTTTTTAATTTCTTTTAGAGTTGGGGCCTTCTTAGATACTTGAACAAGTCTGTATTATATGTACGACCGCAATGCATTGTTTTGATTATACTCACTGAAGGTATCAAGGCAAATCTTAGTGTTGTCTGTGAAAGCGTTTGATGACTGAAATTTTTTCATAGTGATTTCTCGCAATGGATTGTAGTAGTTGCCAATTATCTTGTTTCTAGAAACTATTAGCCATAGGGCGCTAACGATTTTCTTCAACGCAACGATTCATGAACGTTGAAATAGCGAGGTTTAAGCAAATCAAGGCCTATGACGTAAACGTTACGTAGCTGGTTTGGAAATTGGTATGCTTTAAACGTCCTTGCGAGACAATTGGTTAGTGTCTAATTTGGCTGGCGCTACGTCGCACTTTTGGTTTGCTTAACCTCGCTAAAAGTGAGGTTAAGCAAACTGAAATCTGCGACGTACCGGCAACCGAACTTAGACACTGATGGATCGTGCTGCTGAAAACTGAGTTCTAATTTCCAGAACGTCTGCGCAACGTTTTACGTCGTAGATTTTGGTTTGCTTAACCTCGCTATTAACGATTCAACAACGTATGTTTTGGTCCTAGCAGTTTTCGTTTTTTATCATATTTAACTCACACTAGCTTTTATAACTTGCATACTTTATATGTTTTATGATTATTGAACCATAAGAGTGACAAAGGTTACGGTACACAAAGTCGGTCAAAAATGTTTTCGCTAAAAATATTAGCGAGGTTAAGCAAACCAAAATCTACAACGTAAAACGTTGCGCAGCCGTTCTGGAAATTAGCATGCCAAGCAATTTTCAGCAGCACAACCGATCAGTGTCTTAGTTCGGCTGCCGGTACGTCGTAGATTTTGATTTGCTTAACCTCGCTATTAGCGACTTAGCCAAACGTTGGTTATTTTCACCGACTTTTTTCACCAATAAGGTGTCACCACAGGGTTTTATTTATTGCAGGTTTTGTTTCAGTCAATTTTTGAACCAAAGAAATCCCGTACAAAACTTTCTTCGCGTCGTTCTTTGTTTTGTGCTTGAGCGAAAAAAATAACACTTTTTTCAACCGACAAATTGCAATAAGTCTGGGAGATTCCGAGAGGGGTCGGGAATGGAATGAATGAATGAATGAATTGATTATTCCGGATTGCGCGTCCAGTGCATTAACTACTCGGCCACGGCTCGAGGCTAATCTGAGCTCGTCCGATTCACACTCCAACGCTACGAAAAGCTTTTTTAGACACGAAGAGAGCTTAATGTTTTTGTAATCCTTCTGCTGCTGTAAATTATCTTGATTTTTTAGATAAACTAGTTAGTTTTGAGATAATTTTATTGTTACTTTTATAAATATATGTAATTTTTTAGTATGAATTTAGAAGCAAGGAATATTTGTGCTTTTCTTGGATAAAAAAGTACCATCAATTATTTAAGGACATACAATTGTCCCTTTTTAATTCGCCCTTTTTATGCCTCTCGCCGAGTCGGGCGGGAGAAACAATATCAACTTTAGACTACGCCCGAACTTCAATAAAACGTTCACTGCCTACTACGAGTATACTCGTGATTTTGTCAAAATACCGAACCAGCTGTAATCAGTCATAACTTCTAAAGGCTGTTTTAATCGTAATCGTATGGTTGATTACAACTCGGTAAGAAATTCCCTTACTTGCCGGGCCGATTAATTCCAAATTGCCCGCTATCGTGTAATCGACCCGCCAATAAATAAAGCAAATGGTACACAACTCTTATGAATCGAATATTTTCATGTTTTGATATTAGTGTCACTTGATTGGTTTTTTAAAAGTTTGATCAAATTCTATTGTCTGAAAAAAATCGTACGATTTTATAATCATCAGATTTGAATCAGAAAAGAATAACAACAAAAAGTTGATGTTTATTACAAAAAATGGAAAGCATATTTCAGTTGTTGTCTGATAGCGATTGTCTAATTTCATACGATTTATCCGGCATAGCATGACTCACATGAGCAATTTAGGGAAAATAGACCCTCGTTTCATTTTGACGTTTTCAAATCACCCTCACTGCGTTCGGGCGATTTTGAAAAACGTCAAAATGAACCTCGGGCTATTAATCTTTATTTTTTTCCCCTTCACGTTCTTGAACAATGAATTTCTTTCCTTCCATGTTTTGGCAATATGTCTCTGGAAAGCTTACCTGAAATTGGGAAATTGATATCACTAGAAATGTGCAATAACGACAAAATACTTGTCATTTAACTGTAATTTACCCAGACATTTTAGAGGCTATATTTAATTCAGGACTTTACTTGGGAGATGCAAGGGACTCATCTCTGTACCTTTGGTGAATGCTATCACCTCGCACTATGGTAAAGAAACTTTTCAGGAATAACAAGTGTCCTACAAGATTTTGATGACGTCATCAATTTTACAAAAAATGCCATTTTTGGCACCTAAAATTGAAATTTCTCGAATTTTTCTTATTAATCGAAATTGGCAAAAACTGATTTCCTTATTCTGCCTGAATATGGAAAATAGGTTTAAATGATATAAATTTTGCTTACATTTGATCATTATTATTTGATAACATCTATTGTCAACAATGTCATCATGCTGACATCATCCCGACATGTGTAGTGACAATTAAAACTTGCCTTTTTGATTTTTTGAAAGTAATAAAATTTTAGACAGGGTTGTTTTTATCGAAGTTAAAATATAAAATATAAAAAAAAAGTTACTTCTAGACCACCTTAGTAAACTGAGAAATAGTAGTTAATACTGAATCATAAACCCCGAACGCAAACTGCTCACAAAAATCTCGTACATTCTGGAGGAAAAAAATCGCAAAATAAAATCAAAAAAAATGACAAGAAATCATGAAAAAAATCTTAACATCACGAAAGAAATCAGAAAATCACGAAAAAGTAAATACTCCTCGATAAACCCCGCTTTATATGTTTTAACCAAAAGATTAAGAAATGTTTATTTCTCGCGAAATCTTTTTTATTCATTATTCGCGAAATTTATCCAAAACATATTGCCTCAATTTTTTGGTTCGCGAAATTGTCTATCGCGGAAATCTCCGAATGAAGTATATGTATTGATGCCATTTTTTTTTACGTTGGTTTGGTTTTGCAATATAAGCTGTTTCCAAGAGCTTGATATAATCTGGAGATAAAAAACGGAGAAAATTTAAGTTTCGATTCTAACTATCACTGCTATCACGTTTTACCGACAAAGATGACGGATTTTGAATTCTTTTTCCATTCGACAGATTGACATATCGTGTTTGGAAAGTAATAAAAAGATCAAGAAATTTATATGAGATTGAATATATCATTTCTGTCATTCACATTCATTAGCTTTATGGGATTATGTCATGAATTATTACTGTTGGTATCATCAAAGCCACTCAGACAAAAACCCAAGAAAAACACGAGTGACGTTGGAATCATTGGAAGGGTAAGTCTTCTTTCTCGGAACAGTATTGTTAGTAAGTCTACTTTGAAACAAATTCTCTTATCAACGTGACGAGATTTTCCGAGAATAATCAATATTTTCAGTATTCTTTTAGTATCCAGTTGAAACACGTGCAACTTTTTTATTATCCATATAAAATTTGGTAAGATTTACTCCTGATAATTTTCTTTGCCTAGTTAATTTGTTTCCTGATACATCTCTAGATTTGAAACCATAAATTAAGTTATATTGAAACTAGCCTTTATGGCAAGATCTAAAAGGTGAGGCGTGCGCTGAATTAAGTTTTCCATTTAAGTCATTTTGGAAAGTTTTTAAATTTTCACTACTCTTCATAAACCTTTACAGCACGAATCACGTTAGATCTACGTTCAAATTTGACCAAAATACCGCTATGCCTTTGCAGGCTATTAATTCCTGAATGCTTGGGAATCGGCCTCTTCAACCTTGATATTTTTAAAACGAGCTTTATTTTCATACCAAAGCTAATTAGTTTCTCTCTTTCCTTTGTTTAGAAATTGATTATTTAAATCTGAAGAAATTTTTGACCATTTTCAAAAACTTGTGTGTATGCAAAGGGTCAAAGTTACTGCCTTGAAAAATCAATAAGTCATAGGCCTGCATTGATTTAATTTAAAAGATTTCTTGACGGTGCTACACAAATGAACACAATAACGCAAATGGCAAACAATCATTCAGTTTTCCTTTTACACACATTCAGCATTTTTCAAAAAATGAAAATTTGATTGTTATTGTGTTGTTGGGGTGAAAATACAAGGTGCGTTATATGTAATGTTGGGTATTCAAGTCCTTGGCAAGACAACAAGGGAATTTTATAATGGTAATTACTATACAAAAAATATTTTTTACTTACCTTACAGGATCGACCTCGGTCATTTTGTAATCTTCCTATGGCAGAGCGAGATCAGGGTGCGCCAATCCCCTAAAATTTCTTAGTTTCTATCTATCTAAGGCATTTGTGCCTACCCATTGTTATTTTGGTAGTGATCTTCACGAGTGATTGAAAAACCAAAATGCATTGTTTCATCGATGAATTGCCATCGATATTGACAGCTATATACAGTAAACTCTCTAAACAATCGTTCGGGTTGTGGAGAGTTCGATTTATAGAGAGTATTTTGGCCTAAATATTAGCTGAAGGGACTAAGTGAAACTGTTTGAATCGTAGAGAGTTCGAGATATAGGAAGTCGAGTTATTAGAGAGTCTACTGTAGTAGTAAGTTACATTTGGGCTGATATCTATCTTTTGACCTGTTCGGCTTGGTTGAACCTGCCAGAAGTGTCCGGGTTACTGAAATACGCGCAAGTTTCTTTATCATGTCAAAGCGTGGTAGTAGCCAAGTGGTTCGAGCTCCAGCTTCGTAATCACAAGATTCTCGGTTGAAGCCGAGGTCACGTTCCTGGTAGTACTAATGCCAACCTGAGTTCTCATGAAGTGCGCTCAGTTAGCGAAAGAATTAACCCTTATTTTCTACGACAGTTGTTTTTCCAACTAATTCCTTTAACATTACATTGGTGTGCCCTGAGGTGTTTCCAGGAAGGCATGATCTTTATTGATAACGTAAGAGCTAAAGAGGCTTTCCTGAGTAAATAATCAAATCATTCATTCAAATCATTTATGAAATTTAACACATTGGGTATAGTTTATTGAAGAGCGGGGCATCAATTCGTGGAATTTTGATGAGTGAAAAACTGAAGACTTGGTACTGAAGAAAAAAAAATTTTGAATAGGGATGAAAATGTTATAATTTTTTATGACGAAAACCTGAATCTTTCACAATTTCAAATTAGTATGAAAAAGTTTTTAAAAGTCTTTCTCATTGAAAAGCATACGAAAGTAACAAAACCAAAAGTTTTTATAAGTAAAAAACCCTGGTCTAAATTTAGTTGAACTAGATGTGTACAAACCGCTTCTCAGATTGAAGTTATAATGTTCGTTATGATATAACCAGCGTAGTGAGTTGAAAGACTAGGAAGTCTAAATTTCTATTTGATTTGAATCCCTTTGGTATGCACCTAGAGTTGTATGGCCATTACGACTCATGCACCGTCAGTGTCTAACCTGATATTCAGATCGGTTATCTTTTGCCCACCACGCTTATGCTCTGACTAAAGGCACTGGAGAAGAAAAACGATCTGAGGAGAATATCGCGGCTTTATTCCTGCAAGACCGTGTTTTAAGAAGACTGGATCTAGTATAATGGTTGCCGTAAAATCTATTTTGTTTTTGTTTTGGTGAGGAGTCAAATTACTATTAGCAAAAATAATAGTTTTGGTTGTTTCGTCCAAGATTTTTGGGATGAATCATGAAGATGGCACAGTTATTTTCCTCAGATGTTATTTTTTCGTGCAATCTTTAGAGCTTTAGCGTATCGGTTGGAGAAAAAAACATTATCAGTGTCCAGAAGTAGTTCAAGGTGTTTGAAATCAAATGGTCGCTAATATTATGTATATTCGCAAAAAATATGTCTATTAGCAAATAATATGTCTAATATTTTCAGGTATCTCATGCGACAAGATGCTAATGTCCAAACTCCATCTGAAAATATTCCTGCACTTAAAGGGTTAATTTAATTAAGAGAATAAAAGCCAACCCGAAAAATCTCATTTTATCAAATTCTAAAAGCCAGAATAAGGATTAAACAATTCAATATGTATATACTAATATCAATCAAGTCGAACCACTTATAATCTTAGAATTTCATAATACGAGATCTTTCGGATTGACTTTTATGTCATATGGTACACAATTTTGATTTGATTAACCTAATATCTAATAACACAACCTCGTTCCCAGGGCGTCCCACCTCTGCTTTCTTCCAATGTCCTCGTTGCTAAGAACGAAGTGTTTACCGTTTGTCACGTGAACTACATACTTTATTTCACGAGCGTTTGATGAGGTCTTTTGTGTTATGTAAATACTGAAGGAAACGTAAGAGATACTATACATAAACAAGCGTCAATAAAACCTCATCCCTAGGACCTTTTTTTCTCGCTTTTTGATAAGTTGAGCTTATATGTTCATCCAAGTTCAAAAAGCCGTAAAAGGACCCTGGGAAAAAGGATGTTGTCAACAGGGAAAACTGGGCGACAATAGCCTGAATTAAGGCATTATCCACACAGAATCCGCAATACATAAGTTATTTAACCACTGCTGATTAACCACTTCTGTGCCGGGAATTTTCAAAATTTTGCTTTGGGAATCTTTGGAGATTATTTCTTGACCGGGGACCGCTCCCTGGTGGATGGATCGCGAAGCTCCTCGGTTAAAATCGGCACTTAAGTGGTTTAAGCCACATTGAAAAACACCCTTCGTTTTGGGCGGGACGTGAACCAATCTATCCCATTTATTTTTTGGAAATTCTTTTATTAAATGTTTACTTTTTCATGCACGCGAAGTCATAAAAAAGGAGAGAAAAAGTAAAAGGCGGAATATGGCGAAATGCGGGCCCTTTTCTTCCATTTTAATATCGCTTTCCGCCGCTAATTTCCGCCGTTGAGAGGAGAGGGCCCTGGAGTCGAGTATGGGAATCTTAGGAGAGACGGAGAGCAGCGTAATGCACTCCCGCCCTAAGCAGATAGCGGGCGGGTCGTTCGAGGCATATATGACGTTTTGATGTGATGATATGGACTGATTTTTTAGTGGTCTTATGTCATGTGGATGTTATGCTAAATGTCTTATGTTAATCCATTGTATTGTTTAGTTAATTGTTAATTGCTTGATCTTTGGAATCAGCCGGTGCGATTTCTCTTATATTGAAATTCGTTGGGTTTAAGTGTGTTTACATTTGTTTTTCGTTTAGTTTTCGGTTTTATTGTCGTACTTTTTTTAATTCTGGCATCTGGCTTCATGTTCATAATGAAGACCAAAATTTTTCATTTTAGGTGAGCTATTATTGGCTAATCTAGAGGTTTTGGCGTTCATTATATTGCTTATATTGTTGCTATTATTTACAGGGATTGTATTTTCAGATATATGACAAGGGTGTCGTCTGGAAACACCAATCACCAATTGCAATTTGAAACACGTGTTGCCTGGTGGCAGCTGGAGTACTGTATATCCACGCCACATTTAGGAGGGGTGCTAGCTGCTAGTTACTTACTTGAAGTTACTTGAAAAGGTTTCAGTGATCTTCACACATCCAACCCGTGGGGTCCAATGCAATTGA
>JAUBWS010069878.1:0-14012 GCA_032270445.1 Darlingtonia californica
TTCAAAATATTGTATATTAAGCCATTTTATCATGTTTTGGCAAATATCAAAATTTTTGTTGAGTTCCCCTTTAAATAAACTTTATTTTCAAACCAAAAACTACATATAATTTTGAAAACTTTCATTAAAAAAAGCCTGTTTTAGCTTAAGTACAACCATGGTGGTCCCGACGGGTGAAGAAAATTTTGTGCTTTTCTACTCCGCCTCGCAGGCTCCGAGCGAGAAAGGGTTGGGTTGTCGAGCAGTCGCAGAGGAACGAACATTAAAACAGTAGGATGCTTAAAAGCAAATTTCAAAAACATCATAACAAGCCCGCTATTGGGTAATCGATTTAAAAGATTACGTCATAGTCAGCACAACAGCGACTAGATCTTATGCGATTTCCTGCTAAAAGCGTGATAAAAAACCGAACGGGAGACAGACAATAGATTTGCATAAGATGAGAGCCGCTTCGCTGGGTTTTCTTCAGGTCAGTGGGTTTTTCCCACAACCCAGAATAATGGCGGCAAGCGAAGTGGAAAGGTGGGGTCATGCTGTGATCCTTTCTACAGAAAAGAAAGTAACTTTCTTGTAAAAGCAATGGACTTGAAGCAGGACCTTGTGAATCTTATAGTCGTTTGTATAGTTGTAATTGATGGCAAAAGATATTTGTTGCTTTTTACTTGCTGTAAAGCATGGTCCATGCCCATGGTTGGAGTTGAGTGGGAAATTTTGAGAACATTGGTTGGAGGACATACCTAAAAATAAAAATGGCTTAGCTGATTTTTTTCTCAAATATTTGTGCTTTCTAAAAATTCCCCTTCAACTCCCTGTTCTACATTTTTACTTACGATATTAACTGTTTTGTTTGACTTTATAGAGAAATAAGGGGGGATATTCAACAAGACTGATGACTGAGAGCTTTTAATTTAAGTTTTAGCAATTTTTTCTTAGACATTTTTAGCTTTTTTGCTTTACCTGAACTGACATTGCAATAATAGAATATGTTGATATATCATTTTGGGCAATGATTTTATGATGTATTTTAATGTTCTTGTTTGATGAAATCTGTATTTTTCAGTCAAATTCAAATGGTGATTGTTGAGAACCACCCAGCATTGAACTTTTGCAGTCTAAGCAAAACGTTGCATTTTCAGAGATTTTTTATTTTGCTGTTTTCTAATGGCAAGTAACAAAACAATTTTCCTTCTGCCAGATTTTCATGCATCATGGAGTAAAATAATTTTTTCATCACAGTCAATGAATATAACTATTAAACCTTCTAGTGAGGTTGAAATTCTTGGTTAATGTTTGTTTGGATTTTGACTCGAAATCACACATTACCAAAATCCAAAGTGTCTGCTAATGATATTTTAGAGTGATATCTAGATATTGTGTTTATGATGACTTAATGTTTTGAAGCCAACTTTCAAAGATGTCTGTTTCCTATTTACCACGTAGCGAAAAAAAAGTTCACCTGGGCGGCCAGTAAAAGTTTCTTTTTTAAGTCACATAGAGAATATGAGGTGTTGGTAAAATCCAGGCCTTGCCAGAAAGAAATAGGTACAGGAGCTACGTTTCGCTCGTGTGAGCAGTTTTACATGTGCGATAGTATCCAAATTAATTAATAATTAATTGATAAAAATACATTTTCCTATAGTATAGTTCACCTTTTTAACTGGAAAAGAGAGTAAGTATTTTTGATTGCACGCGTTACAGGCAGGGCCTGAAAATCGCCGCACACTTGGGAAATTCCCATTTAATCCGATTAAGTGCTGTCATTAAGACGTATTCTGTTTGTTCAATTTTTTTTACACACAAAAAGAATATCATGCATAACATTAATCTTAATTAATGTATTGGGAACGATAAAGACTTTCACTTTTTATGAATTTTTGTATTCATAGATATCTTTAAAAACATGGCTAAACAGGTTTTCAGATAACATTCACGTGCTAGTAAAAACCAGGTCCCGGAACTTTCTCTCTTATTTTGAAAACAGGAAGTGTTGTTCACTTCACTTGTAAAATGGCAGATGTGAAAACGTGTGGTATAACTAATTGGCCTATAACAACTTATAACTTTTAATCGTCTCAGATTAGTTTGTTTATTTTTTATATACAATGCATATGGCAATTCTGTTTTAATCTGGAACTAAGCTCGAACATTTAAACATTGTGAACAGTGCAGACCAGAAAATTTTGTTTGTTGTGGTGTGTCAATGTTGCCTCGTCAATGTGTAAGGCCCCCATCTACGGTAGCCTACAGTTTGTTTATATACATTTTTTATTATGTTTTTTTTGCCCCTTTTCCTTAAATGATATTGTGTAGAGTGGTCTTACCCCTCTCCCTTTATATTATCCTATCCTCCCCTATCTTTGCCCTAAAAATACACATAACCCAGATATGCCATCCCTCTTCCATTGAATGGGAGACTTTTGTATTTTCAACATGTCTCATGCATTTCAAAATATCTCACATACTTCCAGCATTTTAGAAATGTTCTCTCGTATCTTCTTTTGAATGCATATCCACTTATCTTGGAAAATTTGAAAAAATCCAATTTTTAAGAAGTGATTAATTCTTATCAGAACTTAACTTAGCTAAACTTAACTTTTAACACTTTAAAGCTGTCTGAGAAAACATTTACAGGTAGTTGAATGACCTTTGAGTGCGTGAGAGTTATGAGAGATTTTTGAAGCATTCTTACAGAAAATATATTTATATAGATATTTGAATTTTTGTTATATTAAAGAAAACATTTTTCCCCCTTATATTTTATCCCATTCTCCTACATCTATAATCATCCCCAAACTAATTCATAAAAAATTAGCCCTCTTTTTGTGACATTTTCACAAGTCTTTTCAATTATCATAATAATTTCAGCAAGTTTAAAATTAATTCAAAGATTTTACAGTGATTTAGATTAAAGATGTACAGCATCCCTAAACCATAGGATAGGATACATTAACTGCCTTTGAAGTCTATACAATATGAAATTATTATTATTTTATTTTAGACAGAAATGAGACTTTCAAAAGCTCTCCGCTAAATCAGAAAAAAAATTGATCCAAGTAGGATTTGAACCAGCAAACATATGTTTGATATGCCAGCTCGTTAATCACCAGGCCACGAGCCATTAAGTAGAATTGAATTCAATGTGATGTGAAGAGTTTGGTCGTGAGCTTCCAATTTTGAAACTTGAGTTAAAGTTTTGAAGCTTGGAAATCAAATTATGTAAGAAAAGTCTTTTTCATAACAGAAAACGTTCAAAGCAAAACTTCAAACAGCCATAGCTTCTAAATAAAAATACTTTTCTTATGATTTTATGTTTAACATCTACTTAAAATTTGCTATCGATTAGTAGCTAATAGGGCAGGTACGAATGCATACTGCATATTTCATATTGCATACTGTATACAATATTTTAACAGAACAGGTGTATAGAAATTCTAGAGATAAATCAATGGGCATGCTCTTTGTCAGGCTACTTGGAGATAGTGTTTTAGAAAGACAATTAAAAGCACTAATTGTTTTATATCAAAATGACTTTTGTTTAAGAAAATGCAATTGCAGTAATGGAAAATAGCACCAACTTAGTTGAGCAGAAATATTAGGTGAAGTAATTTAGGCACATTTTTCATAAATTGGGCGTGACAAATTTTGGGCAGCATTTTTATTTGGGCAAAGTTCTTTTTTAAATGTCATTGTATTGTGAATCAGCAAGAAAAATGGCACGCACAGCAGAAAATCAGCCTATTTTTATACTGTGAACTATTAGCCTATGCACAGAGTCCTAAAATTTTTAATCTTGAGCATAAACTAATGCATGATTTGACACATGGTAAATCTACTGATCAAGATTTGCAAAAATCACTTTCACCTTGTGATCAGCGTGTATTTTACAGACCAAAATTTTTGAACTTTAGAACTAATCTAATTGATTGATAATCATGTGACCAGCAATTTTTATAATTTGAAATATATTTTGATATATTTAATATCATCTTAAAAAGTCAAAACAAATAAAAAACAGTTACAACAGTTGAAAATTTTTCTATCATCATTATGCACATCCACACACTATCAACACCTTAATTTAAATGAGTTCCAAAACGTAAAAGCAAACTGTAAAATACTAAAAATCTAAAAGGTTATTAAAATTTTAATGACTAGAGCACTTGATCTATACTCATCCTATCGTATTTAAGGTTGGTTTAATTTCGTTAATTACTAATGCTTCTAGTGTCATTAAATAAGTTATTGGTCTATATGAACTCGCGATTATATTGACTTCATCCATTGTTAACTCTACATCACATCGTGAAAAGTGACTCTAAACGGGACTGTTTTTGCAACGATGTTCTCTGATTCTACAAAGCAAATGTTGGCTCGTTTGTCCAACATAGTATGCTTCAAAGCATGGACAATTAATTTTATGAACAACTTTGCTTCTCAATGCTGTATCGACACGTGGTTTAAGAAATGGTGATGTCGTTTTGAGCTTTTGAATCATAAATATTACTTTGCATGGTATTTTGAGTATCATTAACGCTTTTGGAACTTTTCCGATACTTTGCTTCTATACTGCATGAAGACAATTCTTTCTTCTTTCTTTTCATCACTTTCATTCTCTTCACCATCAGCAGTAACATTTTCTCTACTTTGGAAAATCGCATTTAGGTTTAAAGATCTTTCTTTAGGATATTGGTTGTTTTACAGCATAACTTTCGCTTTCAGTAAATTCTCATGAAAATTGTCATATTTCAGTGGTGCCGAAGAGTGAAAATTCATTGTCAAACCGGTGTAAATTTTTTGTAAACCAAGTTAAATTTAATGAATTGTCACAAAGTGTAATTTTCATGTCCAAAATCTTTTTGAATTTCAAAGATGGATGAATATGGTTAATCTCGTGGAGCATGTTGCATAGGTTTTCTTTCTTAATATCTCGCAGAATATCTTCCATGTACTCTCGAGTGGCAAATAAACGGGGGGGGGGGGGGGTCTTAATTTCCGATTAATTAATTAATTAATTAAAAAGTAACAAGCGGGGGGCCCGTTAATTTGGCACTCAACAGTATGGAGAGTATAGTATTGCATTATCTTTGATTCATGAATCAAACTTTCTCATCCAGGTATTTGCTATTCGTGGAGCTGGTGGACTCCCCATCATGAGAGCATCAATTTGCCGAAAGTAGCTATCCGTAGACTGAATAACGACATTGAAACTACTTAGTGACAAAAGTTATTTCAATGTTTCTTGGTCTACTGGTGGTTTTCTGTATCTCCATGAATACATAAGCTCTGTACAGTCATCTATAGCTTCACGTATGTCGATATTTGTCTTTAACGATGTCACGTCAAAACTTATTATTACGTGATCGTCAGCCAGGAGAATGTTTTAAAAGCAATCTGAAATTTGTTTGGTTGACAAGTTTATATTACATTCGTCCACTACTGCTAACCACTCTGAAACTTGAAGTGCTATCTTATGATATGGTGAGGCCGGCATACAATAGAAAGTACTGGTCTGAGTGGTATCATGTTCTTAAGTATTTTGGCCAGACCATATAACCGTGGTGGCTCGCTTCCAGTTGGTTGTAATTTTCTCAATAATGCATCACTCATCTTATCTCGACTGTTCAAATCTTTCAGGATAAGTATCATTGTTTCTTCTTCTTTTCGTATTTATTCTTTTCATTCTTCCTTTTTGGCTCAATCCTTCCGAATTGAGGTAAGTCTGTTATTTGCTTGATTTTCTCATTGACAAAATGTCAATGCCTTTATCGAACGGGATGGCTAAACAATTTGTTTTGTTCAGATATTTTTGGGTTAACATTAAATTTTTGGGTGTTCTTTGCTTTTTACAGTTTTTTATGTAAGATAACGTTTTGATGTTTATGTCAGTGATTTTTTCCTCGTCTCGTCTACTGTTGATCTCTGCAAAATTCCATTAAACCATCTAGTTCAGCTAGTATATCTTTCTGGTCAAACTTTTCTATGATTGCCTTGAAGAGAGGTTTCTCTTGATCTTTTGATAGTTGTGACAGCTTATTATTATGATTGGATGATAGATTATCTCTAAACTTGTAAAGTTCTAATCTTGTGTACAGTACTAATGATGGAATACATTTCACTGGTAATATCTGCTTTAATTCCTCTTGTATGATTTCAATGTTATTTGATGAATGATTAATATCCCTATTAGCTCTAAACAATTCATTCCCTAATAACTTTAACTGGAACTCCTCTATCATCAAAACATCCGTTGGTTAGGATTCAAAACTTCAGGAATTTTTTAACTGTTTTAACTGTTTTTTATTTGTTCTTAGCCTTAAGATGATATTAAACATATCGAAATATAATTGTAAATTAATAAAAATTGCTGGGCACATGATTATTAATATATTCATGCTGTAATGTCTTTGCCACAATAATCTAATTGACTTCAATCAATAATGCTAGATGTTGACAAGATAACTGTAATAATTTAAAAGAAGAAACTTTTGCGGTTTAGTATTTTTTTGGCCTTTTTGCTAAAGTAATAAGATAATTTTACATATGTAAATAGCAATTTTAATGGACTATGGTCTGCAAATTTGACTCTAAGAGTTTGGAGGCAAAATTAACTAAGTTTTACTACATCTCAGTCAATGTGTTGTGTTTCAGTTAATGCTCAGCAATTCAAAGTTTTATTCAAAAGAGGTTCTTTAATGGTTAAAGAAAATTATTATGACTTAGAAAGTGTTTCTCGCAACACCAAAAAGTGCTTTCAATAACACTTTTTTCAGAAGAGTTAGGAAGAAATTAGAAAAAGAACATCAGGAAAATTTTGTCCCAAATTTTGTCACGCCCAAATTTTTTTTAATGTACTGTAATAACAATTTGTTCTGCAAAATAGCATATTATTCTAAATTAGATTTTTTTAAATGCAGATCAATAAAATAAAAGCCAACATTGATAAATAACTTTAGTAATATAAGCTATATTGACATACAAAATTGATACAAATTGGTAGATTTGCATCAATTATTAAAGTGTATGTGTACAAAGAAAAGATGCAAATTCAATATTTTATTTTGCAGTTTTTGATAGAAAACAGGAGAAAAAAATCAGGGGGGCTGAGAAAATTTGTGCCAGAAAAATATAATGCTCGAAAAGCGAGCTGTTTGCCTTTTAACATACATGAATTTCCATTCTGATGGAGAAAATGTAGGTGAAAATACGTATGAACATAGTCAATAGCTTATATAAAGTAATATAGACTACCATGTTTTACATTGATACTTTACTGTATATGTTTGACATTGATACTTTGGATAAAGAACAATGAATTAATTAAGAAATAAGAAATAAAACCAAAAAGCGAATGTGTGCTGGATTAGCAGTAACTGTGCCAGTTCCCAAGCCAGGAGATTTTATCTGAGAGGGATGGTGATTGAGGTTGGCCTACCTTGAGGGGAAAGAAATTTTACTTTTTAAAGGTTGATAAAAAGTAACACAAATTTTGTTGAAACTAAAAATTCTGGGAGGGGACTATTTTGATAGGCCATGGGAGATAATGCATGCATGCCACTGGTTCCTTTGTTCGTGTTGATATGGGTTGAAAAAATATGTTTATTCTGATGATACCAATTTTAGGATAAAAGGTTGATTTTTTGATAGAATGATTGACCTAATAATTTCGTGAAAAAGGTAGAAACACGCAAAAATTTCTAACTGTATAAAATATATAATAAAAACATTTGAGTAGAGAGATACGCACTTTTATTTTTCCCTTGGTTATTTTTTTGGGCAGTTTCTTTTGACAGTAATAGTTCTTTTTAACTAGGTTTCAGTGGTGTAAATTTAGTGCATAATGCCAAGGAAAATTTCTGCCCCAAAATGAAAAAATCGAACGAAACTGGAAGGCTGATGCCATCTTGAAAGGGACAAAGGTTCTTTGGGTTTTTTTGAGTTTGTATGTACCTACGGATCATGAAACAAGATGGTTTTAGGGCCGAACAGATGGCAACGATCCTGGAGCGGTCTTTTTACAGGCTCTAATGGTTATCACTGGTCCCCCCTTTGAAAGTGAAATTCTGAAGGTTTGAATTTTACAAATCTGACTAGTTAAGTAGATAGAGCATTAAAAGAAGTTGAGAAAAATGGGGTCATTAATTGTGAAAATTGATCCATTAGATGCTGAGATAATAGCATTTTAAGGGTAAAAAACAGCCATTTTTGCCTTCTTTCTGCTGACGTCAGCACTTTAAGCTTGAACTTATAGACCTCAAAATTTATTTCAATGAATTACACTTGCAATCTATTGCAATTATGGTCAAAAAAGGTCCAAAAAAATTTAACTATATACGAATGTTTTAATTTTGTGGTTACATTTGAATAATTGATTGTTCTGCTAGAACTATGATTTAAACAGGTGTTTTTGTCTTACAAAGCGTCATATTTAGACATTCGTAAAAATAAGTGGAATAAATTTAAAGATCGATAGGTAAGTTTTTGTGTAAAAAAACGAAACAGCAAGCAATTAAATTGTGATATATACAGTTGATGTAAATGAAGTAATCTGATAATCACAAAATAATTTCAAATTTAGGTTGCTAATACAGGTTGGTCACTGAAAGACCTGCAGTAAATTCTAGAACTTCTCATGGGCTTTCCCAGAATATATATATTTCAAACTTGTTCCAGGATAAAAATTTTTTTCTCTAAGTAATAAATGATGAATTATGTCTGAAACGCTGCAATTTGACTACAAATTTGGTCTACTTCGGCACAATCGTATATAAATTGATTGTTGCTTTTTCGCAATTTTCAAAACATTGAAATATCTACATTGACAATTTTGAAAATACTCTACTTAAAATTATTACGAAAATCTGAAAATCTAGTTCGATGACTGTTCCGGGACTTCCGTATCGATTTTCAATATTCCAGTCTCTTCTAGGAATAAAACGAATTCCAAAGACTTTCCCAAGGACTTTCCTGGATTTCTAGAACTAATGACTACCCTCAGAAATGCCTAAATAACATGAATATGGTAGACGATTTTCATCTAGAAAATCAATCATAAATTACATGAAAATCCTACTAAACAAAAATGAGCATCATTTTGTGACAACCTTCTCAATAACATAAAAACTATTTATTTGGGACATTTCGTTATTTCTGTTAAGCATGCAAAACTCCTGAGGGTAGCAACAAAGATGATTCCATTTTGTGAAATTCAATCATATAGTCCAGGAGCTCTCAACATATTTTTCATTTCATTTTCCTCAGAATTTTAAATACTTTAATTTGCTTCTCTTTGACTTTAGATGTATAGAATTATTGATCTAAAGGGTTTCGGTGGTTCCTCCAGTTATCTGGGACCAATTTAAGAGTTGTTATAATAGAGCTTTGACTGAAGCCAGAAAATAAACTATACCTTTTGAAAGCTCTCTAAAAACTGTATAGAAGACTTTTCAGCGAGTATATAGCAAAATTATGTTTTAGGCTTCAAAAGTTAACATTTTTTTCTATTTTGACATTTTAGTCACTTTTTGTCTACTTTGGATGTTGATATCTTTCTTACATTCAGTACAGAATTTGGCTACACTCGCCTTAAATTCTTCTGTACAGTTACTTATGAGCTTTAATAAGGTTTAGGTGATTTTCCGCTGAAACATTTTTTAAATTTTATGATTTTCAGTCAGAGCTCTGCTATGAATCCCCTATAATAATTGGTCCCAATACCAAAAGGAACTGCTTAAACCCTTACAGACCAATTTTTCTATACCTCTAAAGTCATATAGAAGCAAACTAAGTTGGTTAAAATTCAGAGAAAACTAACATGAAAAATATGTTGAGAGCTTCTGGACTATTACTATGCTTTGTCTACTTTCATACTGTAATTATAATATTTTTCAGATTAATTTGAGAAATCTAACATCATATATGATAATAAATTAAGAAATATTCGCTTTCTAAATTTTCAGCGACTACAAAATTGACATAGATATTGACTATGGGCAGGTACAAAATGCATACTGCATACTGCATACTTTAGACCAGGCGTATCATGCAGGTTATAATAGAAAAGATTGACATGGCGGTTGCATTTGAAGCATTGGACTGAAGTAGGAACAAAATTTAAATAAAAGTTTTAATTTTTAAATTCAACTTTTTAATGTAGTTTAGTAGAAATTTAAAGATTTGTTAAAGGTAAGGTTAATAATTTTTTTTCTTCACTTCAGTTTGAGTGTTTTAGTGTCATTGTTTATCAAACTATACACAACATGAAGAGATTTAAGATAATACACCAAGTTCACATACAGTGTGTCCTGAAAAAACGGAACCCTAGTTTAAGTGACTATATCTTTTGTATTATTATTTTGTATTATGCGAAATTTATACCAAATGGAAGATTTTTTCCTGCTGTTTCCAAATATACATATAGTATTAGAGTGAAACACTCAGAAAATTTGCTATTGATGTTAAAAGACAATTAAATGAAATAAAACATATGTATAAAAATATGTAAAAAGTTTTACCATGGGACCACCAATAACGATCAATCAGGATAGATTTTTAATGACACTATCAATATCAATAAATTCATTAATAACAGAAACAGACAATGGATGAATTGTTGACAAAAGATTTATAGCTCATTAAAACTTCAGTTAATTGATCCTTTTGAAGTTATAAGCCGAATCAAAAGAACAAACCTTCAATATTTTATAAAATATTCTTCTTCATAAAACCATTTATATTTTTAAAAAGCTTATAAAAAGATCTTTCTAACGGTATAAAACACATGAAAGAAATGGATATGCAAAAGTTTACAGCCTTTTTAAACGTGGGTTTGTTTCAGGACACGCTGTAGTTTTTAATTAGACTTTAGTAAGCTTTGTGATTATCATTGTCAAGAAATGACACTATATTTCGATTTATTTAGACAGCCAAACTTATCACCTAGTTTATTTAAGAAATGGAATTGTGATGAAAAATACGTTCAAGGAAATTGGATTTTGAACTTAATTTCAGATTGAATAAAAACGGGGGGCAATTCGATCATGTTTTTACTAAATTTAATTCTTTTAAAAATTGTGTAAAATTTTGAGTATTTTGGTCCCGGACCACAATCGGCCTTAGTACTTACCTTGTCAAAGTAATTTTATATTTTCAAAATTGTTAAGTAAAGTGTATTTATTTCCTTCAAGGTCAAAGAATATTTATCAAGTCACAACAAGTGATTCAGCAAATGATCTGTATAAGAATTGTGAATATTATTTGAGAATCGTCAACATTGTTTAAGTTAGTTTAAAGCAAGCTTTACTTAACATTTTACACGATCAAACGTTGTTAAAATATAGTTGTGTTCGTCTTCGTTTTGAAGAAAGGTCCAATTCAAATTTGTCTTTATGTCTGCAACTTACTCATTGTCATAAATTACAATTTCCTGGTTTATATTTCAGGTGAAATAAATACAATGTAACATTATTGAAAATACATGTATTAAGAGAAAATGAGTGATCCAGCAAATATTGTCATGCAAAATTGTGAATATTACTTGAGAATTGTCACCATCTTCCAAGTTTGCATCAAACAAGCGTTACTGGACATTTTACACGATCAAACATACACTGGATTACCATTAAACAATGAACAGCAGACACATACATTACTTCTGGCATTCAAAAATAGTCGTACAGGTCAAGATCTCAGTCGACGAAAGGTATTAAGACCAGCCCAATGGGACATCATTTGTCATGTATGTACGAATACGTGTGTAACAAATTGTCCACGTGCTGGCAAAACTAACACACAAGACTTTGACATTACAATCATTTGTGTGATGTTAAGTAACTATCTTACTGGCTTACCACCGCCAATAAATGGATGGACGCAACCTTTGGCAGCAGGTGATTACAGTGAAGGTGCATGTGGCAATCGTGCTCGTGATTTGAGAAATAAGACAATTGGACATGGCTCATTCCAGCAATTTGCAACTCAAAAAGATTTCGATGACTGTTACAACGAAATTAAAAAAATTCTCGTAGGACTTCGTTACAAGAAATTACCATTGTTTACCAACCTGAAAACGTCATCTTTAGATCCTTACAACGAACAGCGAGTACAGTTTTTGACTTGTGAAATGAAAACGATTAAAGCCGATGTAGACACTATCAAAGACGATAAGAAAACAATGAAAGCCGAGCAAGACGCTACCAAAGCCGATGTAGACACTATCAAAGCCGATGTAGACTCTATCAAAGCCGATGTAGACACTATCAAAGCCGATAAGAAAACAAGGAAAGCCGATCAAGACGCTACCAAAGCCGATGTAGACTCTATCAAAGCCGATGTAGACACTATCAAAGCCGATAAGAAAACAATGAAAGCCGATATAGACTCTATCAAAGCCGATGTAGACACTATCAAAGCCGATAAGGACACAATCAAAGCCGCCTATCAAGACAAGATCAAGGATCAGAACACAAGTAAGTTTATCAAAAAATGAATTTTCCTAATTTTATTTTCATTATTTAATTGGATGGAAGTGTATTAATAAATTTCAAATTGCATCTGAACATTGACTTAACTATTAGTTGAAATAATTAGTGTATAATTTTTGATCGACGTCGTTTTCATTATATATAGAGTTCTCGCAAACTTCACTCCCTAGGTTTTCTTTCTCGTCAGAGATTGCTTGAAGTCGAAAACAAATTTTCAAATATGAACACGCCACGCGCATGTTTGAATTTCAAGCTTTTGTGTATAGATATTTTTATTTGATTTTAATAAATTGCTATTTTCAACAACAATGAAAGAGCACACAAGATCAAAGTGAAAATACGCTGACATCTCAAATTGAAGGGGACGTATAGACGAGACAAAATATTCTGATAGTAAAATTGAATTTGAAATACATTTGTGAGCATGGGGAACATCGTTTGGATTCTGCACAAGTAACCTGAATGCCATATGGGTACCGAGCCGTGGTTAGGGTGTTGGTCGTTTGAACGTCTCGGGGGTTGGTTCCGTGTTCGAATCCCTTGCGAGGCTTTCGGTAGTGAACTTCAAGTTGAAGGGGAGGTATTGACAAGACAAAATATATTGATATTAAAAATGCATATGAATTTGATATTAAAAATGCATATGAAATTCACATTCACAGGGACATAGTCAGAACTTACGCAATTGTAATATAACATTCACGTGGTTAGAACCTGATAAAGTTCTTGTTCTGTGGGCGGTAGAAAAAAATAATTGATTTCTTCTATAAATCAAGAACGCATAGCATTTAACAGGTACATTATGTCTTTTAGCCCTCTAGCAAAAAAGCGTTTCAATTGCTGACATTTTTTCCATTCGGGTCCAGAAACCTCCTTTGCCAAGTGCAAGGATGCCTCGTATGCTCTGCTATAAGTTGTTTTGAATTGGTCATAATGGTAGCCCATAGTGGTGGCAGGTATTGTTGTGAAGCTTGGTTGATATTACACCAGTTCTCATATAACATACAGAGGTGTATGTACCTTCTGGGTAGAAGTTTATGCATGTCTATAATTTCGTGATTTTCAAAATCAATGTTTTTACGCGGTATTTATTTTCACAAATTTTGCGCAAGATTTTCTTTATATTTTTGTGAGTTTGATATTATGATTTTTATATGAAGCTCTTATGAAAGCAATGATTTATTTGAAGCAAAATACCTTAAAATAGTTTAAATCTTTTTTTAACCCTCCTTCCTTAGTATTTAGTTAGTTAGTGAAAAGTATTTAAAAAAGATACCGTTTCACTCAATTTCACCATTTACAAAGTTGACTCATAAAGAATAGATGTTTGGTATGAAAAGTCAAAGCGAAATTGTCCCTCTCTCCTCAAACATAACTAGAACTTCTACGTTTACCCTTCATATTTGCACACTTATAAATATTTTCATCATATTGATCCTAAACTGGAATGAGGATGGTTTGATAAAAACTAACCTAAAAGCTTGATCATAAGCGTTAAAATAATTTCTGTTCTAAATACCCTCTGTTCTGTTC